>WNWU01020307.1:22874-35637 GCA_012654045.1 Ptyas mucosa
TGAAACACTGATAATAGCAGCACAAGTACTGGCATTAAGCACCAGATCCATAAAAGCTGTGGTCTACCACACTAGGCAGGACCCAAGGTGCAGATTATGCAGAGAGGCCTCAAACACAATCCAACACCTACTAGCAGGGTGTAAGATAGGAACAGCATATGCTGAACAGCATGACTAAATGGCTGGTATTCTGTACAGGAACATCTGATCCTTCCCAGGTCCAGATGGGAGATTTCATAGAAAGTTATGGGGAATAAAGGGGCTAAGATACCACGGGACTTCCATATCCAGACCGACTGCCAGATATTAGCCAATCAAAAGTCTATACAGTGATTGCATGGTACTATAATGACGTAATCAATGTTATCTAGAATGTCTAGAGACACCGTTTCTTATTTCCCAATTTGCTTTCTCATAAATAGGATGACCTGGAAAAAGAGTTCAAGCAGAGCTGTAAAAAAGTGGGGATCTAGAAGTAGCTAAGTTTAAATGGTACATTTAAGAATGAAAGGCCATTGTCCCCACAGTCATACTGTATTTTACAGTGGGTGGATTAGATATAGTTTATGACTTTCAGTTAATGATTACCACTAGGTGGTTTTGATAACTCAATATAAACAGGCCATGTTAATCAATTGCATGAACCAAGACCTCATTCTCAGATTTTAATTTATAAAGTGGCATTTAGAAGAGCTTGGATCCCAAGCAAACAAACAGAAATAGCAAGCAGAGAGACGTGCGAATTGTGGAAAAGCACTGGAGAAAAGTGAGTTTGGGGTTCTTTATCAAAACTTGCCTATCATTTGAGCACCTGCATTTTCATGGGAAGAGCTTTTGTAGTGCAGATTGAGTGATCGATCTTATGTACGGTACAGCCAATAGCTACTCCACTGTAAAATCATAGTATCTCAGGGTGTTCATGTTCCAGAGTGAAAGAACATCCAGTGCTTGAGTGGGAGGATAGCTGTGCTGAAGTATCTCAATCTCACTGGGGAGATTTCATCACTAAGCTAAACAGACAAGAGAGTCCATTGCTCCGGTTTTATTTACTTGATATTGTTTTGCAATCTGTGTTGTTAATGTTAAACTGAAAACCAGGTGAAGTATCCATTGCAAAAAGAATAGCAGCATTAGAAAGTTTGAAGTGTTTAGGAAAGATATTCTTTTCTTCTTCCACTCCCCCTTCTCCAGCACCTTCTGATAGGAAAGCAGCCCTCAAACGGAAAAAAAATTGTAATAAAAATCAGTGATAAAGTACAATAGAAAGAGGCAATTTTGTACAAGCCATTCAGTATCTTGCTCGGGATATCGTTCAGAAACAGAAACAGAAAAGGTGTGCTTAGCCTTGATTTTAGAGATCAGGGGAAATTGGGCATTTGAGGCCATGGAAATTGAGGGATGAGGCCTATGGAGATGCAATAATTGTAGGGTCAAGTATGGAGAATGGTCATGTTATGGAAGAAAGGATATAAGAGACATCCCTTTGGGTCAGCCAGAATCAGTTTATTGCGCAATAGGTTCAGACAGGTATTTGTACCTAAGAGTCTGAACAACTTATGAATCTGAAACCACAGTTCTTATACATTTTCAAACAAAGGATTCTGCTAACACAGCAGTTTTCTCATTACTTACATTTGTTATATTTAATTGACATTTCCTAATTACGAAAGTTTTACATTATCCTGGCCAAACAATCATAATTCTTCTGTAGATTACTGGAGCATAGATTCAAATTATCTTCTGTTGATAGAAGGACGCCTAGCTCATGTGGATCCCCTTGACCTAACCCACCTCTAAGCTGTATGTCACTAGACTGTTCCTATCTTCTGACATGTAGGGGCCTCTTTGCAAGGTATGTCCTATCCAAAAGGAATTTGGCTGAGTTTGTACTTTTTCCAGCCGGATGCATTTCCTGCTTTTAGAATAAAGTGAATAGAAAGTTGTCCAGTGATCATCTAGCAGATCCCGTATTAATCATATTATTACTATTAACTATAATAGTCATGTCTGAGAATATTACCTTAAAAGGCAAGGAAATCTCTCTTTCCTCAGGGATGTGCATAAGTAGAACAGAAGTGATAGAAGTCAAAGGCCATAAAGGAAGCTGTTTGGAAAAGAATGCTTAATTCAACAGTAATGCCATCAATAATCTTTACTGCATAAAAAGCCTGGGAGGGAATCTCTTGGGAAGACTGTTACATAGCAGGGATACAGGATTCCTCATTTATACTCCGCTTATTTCTGTATCCTTTAAATATTAAAATTGGAACTCTAGGCCTTTTTCTGGATTTTAGAAAACATAAAGTTGTGGGGGGCATCCGAATACTCCCTTCCTCATCAGGATGAGATTAAGAATGATCAAATGTCATGAATACTATAAAAATGGGAATAGATTCTCAGTTTTACAACATTAACTACAGAGATGGATTTAAGCCTTTCCACGTATGACCTGCAATTTCTGATAATGGATGATTTTTGAGAAGCTAAAAAATTAGTCTGGAGATTTGGTGGGGAGAATTGATAATCCAGAACCATTTATCCTCCTGTTAATCTGCTTGTCTATGACTCTAAACTTCAAATGAAGCAGAAAGAGATGACATGGAAGCAAATCTAGAAGCAAAATAGGTTGAAATAGACTGATGCTCTAGAATATATTGAAAATAAATGGGAACAAAATTGAGCTTCTTTAATCACCTCATTCTCATTTCCAAAGAAGGTTTTTACATCCTATTCCTGTGACCTACTGTTAAATTGTTTAGTTTGGTGGATGGGGAAGTGGGTCATTCTGTGCTAATTTTGGAAATCTAGGAGTTTGCCTGGAATGTGTTGGGGAACGTTGTTTTCATGGAATGTTTGAAACTTTTTTCATCAATGCCATTTATTATATGTGACTGTGAATTTTGTTAGTTTGGCTAGATGGACCGTTTTTAAACAGTACAGATTTTTACTGAAAATATACCGTAATTTCCTGAGGGAAGCTTGATACTTTTGGCATTAAAGTCTTCTGGTGCGCTATGTGTCTGGTGAGATTCATTGGTCTGGCTGGATAGAAGGTAATATTTTAACTGCTTCCTAAAATAGTGATTCTTGTGTGAAACCAGAACTGAAATGTGAGCTCTTTTGGAGTCATTGTTTTTTCTTGGTGCACATAACTGCAGAGTTTTGTCTGTTTTACAGAAAAGTGTTTCAGGCAATTCCTCCTTATTTTAGGGATAGTATATTTTAAGGCATTAAAAGTTAAAAGAAGACATTATTTATTTAAACACTCTGTAAAGTGACTCAGAAAACAGTTACAAATAGAATACTGTACCTTATGTTCCCTTCTTTCTAAAATTGCTTGTTCCAGTCCATTAAATTCCATTCCAACTTTTATATCAACCTGAGAATTAGTTCAAGTCACATGGAGAGGATCCAGCTCCTTATTTTCCAAAATCTTTGCTGGATCCTGTTTAAGTCACTGTTTGCTCCAGAGAAGAGTGCAGAAAGGAGTTCAGAGTTCTGCCCAAAGTCTATTTTTTCCTTGGCGGTCAGCTGGCAGAACAAGCCTTTATTTTGAAGAAGCTTGGAACTGAAAGGTATTGTATTTGTTGTGGTTGAGAGAGAAAGAATTGCACTATGTCTCTCCATTACGGTTCAGAGAAGAGAAGGTGGCTACAGGAGGCTGGTTCTATAATCTGGCAAATTCAGAGGCTCACTTTGAGGAGCAGGAACTGGAAGGTGAGGGGGCATGCAAAATGCTGGCAAGCTTTGCCTTGCCCTCCCCTCCTCTGCACAGTGGGAGGGAGTTGGCTTAAAGGAAAGTTTGTTTAACTGTCTTAGTGAACTGCAAAAACATCAAGTTAGGAATTGCCTATGGAAAGATGATCTCACACAGGTGTGTATCCAAAATGACTTATTGTTCCTTTTCCCTCCTGCTGGTTTTAACACTTTGATAATCTTGCAAACTGATCTGCAGCACAAACCTGTTGATGCCAATAATTTCAAAGTAGGAAATTGTAAATGCAGGTTCACAAAAGATATCCAAAGAAGATTAAATCAGATGCATTTGAATTGCATTGAATTGAAAACTTAGGAACATTTATAAAATCCTCCAATTGGTCCCCGAGTTGGGTTCTGAGATTAAGAATTGTCTGAACAAGTTAATGAAACAGACACCTCTGAAATACTTCAGCATTGTAACACAGGACTGGCAGAGCAATGTAGATGACATTTTGATCACAGATTGAGGACCAGCATGGTTTGAGAGGGGAGTGGTAAGGAGACTGAACAAGTCCCAAATTTATATGATTAGGAACCTGATTTTCCCCAGATACCCTCAAGAACTGGCTGCTATGGCCCACCTCAGTGTCACTCCTGAAGTCTCCCTTGCTGATTCGCCAGTGAAGATTTATGCCTCTGGCCTGGCGCCCTCCCAACTTGTGACCTTATATGCATCACTGACAGATGAAAAGGGAATGAAGTTTGAAGCCAGAGCCTTTTACCAAGCCAATCAGAATGGAGAAGTGGATGTGGCACAGGTTTCTGCTCTGGGAGGCAACTATACAGGTGTGTGGCCCATGGGCCTCTTCTACACTCTAAAGGCTGAGAAGATGTTCCACAGGCTGCTCAAACGTGATGTGACAGGCAGCCCCTTCTATGTTCAGATTAGTCTCTTCGATTCTACTGTGATTTTGCCCACGCCGATAGACAAACCACTGGCTACTTGCACTGTAGAAAGATGGTATGCAGCCCCTGGAGTAGAACGCATCCCCATTAAGTCCGGCCGGGTCCGGGCAGCCCTCTTCTTGCCTCCAGGTAAGGAAACTGAATTCTGTTTTCTCTCCCACTTCTCTTTATTGCCTCTATCTCTTGCTTGCAACAGATGGTGCCTCCAAATGTATTTAGGGTGGTAGTGCCTAGACTTCCTAGCAAGCATGGAAGCACTGTTGATTTGTGCTTGGATGAGCAATCCCATAATCTGTTAGCCTTTTGAGATTAGCCAGACCAGGAAACCATCTTCACAAGTTTGTCTGGATCTATATTTTATTGATAACCGTCATATCTTCTAAAATTTCTTAGTTACCTGGTTACTAGCATTCCCATAAGGATTTCTAATATTAAAATTTCTGAAGTGTTCATCTTCTGTTGGCTAGATTGAAAGGTCTGATCTTCTTCTCCACCTCTGCCTTTCTACTTTGGA
Organism: Ptyas mucosa; assembly: GCA_012654045.1. Lineage (NCBI taxonomy): Eukaryota > Metazoa > Chordata > Lepidosauria > Squamata > Colubridae > Ptyas > Ptyas mucosa. Next base: position 28,054 of record WNWU01020307.1, read on the forward strand.
TGGTGATTGGCTGTTCTGTGGATATGAGGACAGAGCACTTTTATCTAAGTTGGATCATGATACTGATAAAAGAGACCATGTGCCCATGCACAAAGCAAGTGAAGATCTGAACACTTTTTGAAAAAGGGGCACATAAAAATAGAAAGACATGTCATATCACAAGGAGGAGAACAAATGCGTCACCCGGATATGCACAGATGTTGTTGGGAAAACTAAAGCTGAGAATGAAGTTAGTGAAAGTTCGTAAGGACAACAAAAAGTATTCATCATATATGCCCAAAGGAAAAAAAACAATAATTGATATATGATCTATGAGAACTACCCATCTCATTCTTTGGCCCAGTTTTTTCTGAGAAGAACTCCATTGGACAGAAATACAGTCAGGGAACACTTACTGAATAAAGTCTTTTGGCCTAGATCAGTGATGGCTAACCTTTTTGTCGTCGTGTGCCAAAAGTGGGGGGAGCATGGGGGGGTCATGGGTGCGGGTGCCCACATCCATAATTCAATGCACCCCGCCCTCCCACACATGCGCACGTGACCCCCCACACTTCCCCCTGCTTTTGGCACGCAATGGCACGGTGGGCCTGGTAGGCCCGTTTTTCCCCCTCCCCAGGCTCCAGGGGCTTTCTAGGAGCCTGTGGGGGGAAAAACAGCCTTCCCCATCCACCCAGAGACCTTCCAGAGGTCGGAAACAGCCAGTTTCCCAACTTCCAGTGGGACTGGGAGGCCTGAAAATCAGTTGGCTGGTGCGCACTGGAGCTGAGCTAGGGCAACACTCGCGTGCCCACCAATATGGCTCCGCGTGCCACCTGTGGCACCCGTGCCATAGGTTCGCCATCACGGGCCTAGATGATTGCTAGACCACTAAAAAAACCTGCTGATGATCTGGTCAAATCATTATCTTTGAAATTATCATGGAGAATATATGAAATACTAAATGACTAAAGGACAAAAATACTGTCAGGAGGAACTGGGGAACTACAAATCAGTCAATTTGGCATCAATATTTGGGAAGATTCTAGAGCAGATCATGAAGGAATTTACATGTTTGCATCTTGAAGAAATATTTGAACTTCATATATTTGCAGTAGTACTAATTTGCAATATTTGTAGATCCCACCCCACCCCCACCCCAGTTATGAGAGTCTGTTACTACCCACCACTATAAGTTAGCATTTATCAGACTAATCTTTACTTTCTATTAACATCTTTCATAGATTATAGAAGTGCTGTAGATACAACACAGTGCATACCAATGCATTTGACAAAGTATCTATGACATTCTCATCAGCAGGCAGGATGATTACGATTGAGTGACATGTCAGTTTGGATATATAGTGATTCAAAAATAATATTCAGATTCAGAATCATTTAATCATGATTATTCATGAAACTGACGTGAGATACTGAATTCAGTGCTGCCAACTTCACCCTGGGACTTACATGATTTAATATTTTATATTAATTTCTTTGATGTAGAGGTAGGAGGGAATGCTCTTCACATCTGCAGATGACACAGAATTAGGTGAAATAGCTGATGCCCTAGAAGATACAGATAAAATTGAACGTGGATGTAGTAGTTCAGAGAAATGGAACAAAAATGACAGAAAGAAACTTAATTGAGACAACGAAAAGTCTTTCATGCAGCTCACAAATAAGATGTGAGATGCAAAGCTTGCTAACTGTACCTATGAAAAAGATTTTGCAACGGTTGCTGAGTGAAAATTAAATTTGGCCCAGCAGTGTGACATAGCTGCAAAAAAAAAATGAACAAACAAACAAACACAGTTTTAGACCTCATTAAAAGCATTGTTCCAAAATCAGAAAAAAATAATGTATTTGATAAAAGGATATTACTCTTTGTTTTTCATTTCTTTCCTTATCCTTGTTTTTTCCTCCCTTTCTGCCTCACCAGGCCCTGGGCCATTTCCAGGACTGATTGACCTGTTTGGTGGAGCTGGAGGACTAATCGAATTTCGAGCTGGCTTATTGGCTAGTAAAGGCTTTGCAGTTCTGGCTTTGGCTTTCTTTGCATATGATGATTTACCACAGACTCTGGAAGTAATAGATCTAGAGTATTTTGAGGAAGCATCCAGACTGCTCTTGAAAAATCCTAAGGTATGCCTGAGATTATACCTTTTCTTAAACTTCTTGTTGAGACTCAGGAAAGATCCTAGAGTTTATTCTTTATTTGCTATGTGGAATACTTCATACAAACTAGGCATGCTATGCACCCATCAGATGTAACAAGCTGAAGGCATTTTGGGCCTGACATGAACACAGCACAGATCAGTAGCATTATTCCTGAGGGCAGAATGCTGAGAGCAGCATTGCATTGCCACTTTTTGTATGTGCATTGTGATATCCCATGCACATACAAAAGGTGCAGGGCTGACCCCTCGATGCTGCAATGCTCCTTTGCCATTTTGTGTACACCCATGACACCCACCCCACTTGGTTTTGATATCAACCCTCATCGTTTTAAAGAAGAAACTGATTTAAACTTTTGTATGTCTCACTAGGTAAGAGGTCCGGGACTTGGAGTTATTGGTTTATCCAAAGGAGCAGAAATTGCATTGGCCATGAGTACCTTCTTAAAGGAAATAGTGGCTTCAGTGTGCATCAATGGTCCAACAAGAATGTGTAATACACCACTCCACTTTCATGATATCAGTATCCCTGGAGCTTCCTTCCCATATGAGAAGGTCATCATTAATGAAATGGGATTGATATACACTTTCTATTTATTGGGACATCCTCTGGATCAAACACCTGACGTATCCACCATCCCTATAGAGAAGGCTCAAGGGCACATCCTCTTTGTCGTGGGAGAAGCTGACCAAAGCTTCAATAGCAAAGTATTTGCTGAAGCAGCCATGGCTCGAGCAAAGAAACATGGGAAGAATAATTGTAGCCTGTTGTCATATCCAGGAGCTGGACACTTGATAGAACCCCCTGGATCACCAGTTTGCTATGCCTATCCACTTCGGTTTTCTCCCTTCCCAGTCATGTGGGGAGGAGAAGTGAAGCCTCATGCTAAAGCCCAGGAGCACTCTTGGAATGAGATCCTGATTTTTTTAAAGTTTCATCTTGGGCCACTTCAGAATAGCAATTTATGAGAAAAGAAAGGCTCAGTTGTTTAGCTTCCTTTAGAATTATGCATTTGGATAATTGAGGCCATGAACTCCAATCTTCTTATCCTGTGCAGGTTAAAGTTAAAATATCTCCTTTAGATGAAGTGGGGTCGGGGGTGGGTTCTACTTACCTTTACTACCAGTTTGCATCGTACCCCCGCACGCGCTCTTTTGCGCATGCACAGATCACTTCTGATGACGTCTGGGTCAGTGGGCAGTGCCTCCCGCCAGTTTTATTATTGGTTCTTGCGAACCAGTCCGAACTGGGGGCAACCCACCACTGAGGGGGGCCCTCTAGCTCTTTGACTAATTAGATGTTCACGAAGAGATGGAAATGACTGAACAATTGCACAGCAAGAAACCTTGATATATAGCTTTAAAATGTAGGTCTTGTGATGTCATTATAGCCTCCACAGTCATCCCTAAAAAGCCTTTTCTGTGCTTGCTAAAGAGTGTTTCTCAATATAAGGAACCAACTGCTTCTCCAGCATTACACATTTGTTGAGAATGTGTAATGTTCCTCAGGCCACTCCTGTGAACGCAGCCTCCGTTCGACTTTGTTCCACTTCAGAAATTTGCCAGCTTCTGCCACCATAAGCCACACTGAACAGCCAGTCTCACAATTTAGGGTGGGCACCTGCCCTGCTGTTGTTGGCTATCCAACAACATCTGTGGGTGTGCCACCCTTCCAGTCCCTGGCGTCTGTTAGGAAATTTTTCAGAATATTCAAATAAAGTCTGCCTCACATGTTTACATGTCCCACAGTCTGAGAAGAAAACAGACATTAGCATTCTCTGCACGCTTCTTAATGCTCTTCCATCCTTCCATCCATCATTTGCTTTTCATAAAGCTACCCTGTTTCCCCAAAAATAAGACATCCCCTGACAAAAAGCCCTATTGGGCTTTTGAGCACATGCGCTAAAATACCCCCCCCCAAAATAAGCCCCCTCGAAAATATTTAGACACATGCGCAGTCGGTCCCTGCCATTTCGTCTGGTTTTCTCCACGTGCCCCAAAATAATAAGACCTCCCCAAAAATAAGGCCAAGTGCTTATTTTGGGGCTCAAAAAATATAAAACAGGGTCTTATTTTCAGGGAAACGTGGTATAAACATCAAGATTCTTCATTCTGCCTTCAAAGAACTTACTTGCCATTCTCTAAAACTACATCAGCTTGTGTGAATTCTTAAAGGGTGGAACATTTCCTCCTGAGATTTGGAACTTACTCTCAGCCCCTCTGGAGCCGCCAGTGCTTCACCAGGCGATGTACCACTCACGCATGAGAATATGGAACCAAAACCTGGTTTATTGATAGATAGCTACACGACGACATACAGTAGGAACTGAGCAGTTAATCAGAAACAAAGTCGGAGATGACCTGTGTTCCGCCTGCCCATTTTTATAGAGTTTGGGAGCGTTTACCCTTTTAACCATCATCATGTAATCTGTCACAGCTGCTAGAATCAAATCTGTCGCTTGGATCGTCTGTCTTTGGGCGCGGACTTCTGACGTCATTCTAAGCTCTGTTTATCATCTGCTCCATAAACCCCCGGTTTCCCCCCCTCCTTGTGTCCCGTCCATCATCTTGTATCACCTTGTGTATATAGTCCTAATCGCAATACCCCCCCCCTTCCACCGTGATCTGTTGCTGGAATTCGTTCTGGATTGGCTGACGTCATTCCCTCCCCCCCTTCATGGTTTCTCATGCAGACACGGCCATGCGGTGTCGAGGGGTATTTGACACTCGACACTTACATTTCTTCTGGTGCAAAGTAAATTGCATTTGCCCAGGGGTGAAATCTACTTACCTTCCCTACCGGGTCAGAAGTGAGTGCATTGTCACGTCCAATTTTTGACCCTCTGCACATGCGCAAAGCCTTCTGTGAATGCACAGAGGGTCAAAAACGGGTTACTTCCTGGTTCACCAAACCACATGCTGCTGCCACTACCAGTTTGCCGAACCACGCGCTGCCACTGCTTCACCGAACAATGCACTGCCGCCACTACTGGTTTGCACGAGCCGGACAGAAGCCATTACTGCCTGATTAACATTAAATGCCAATGACCATAGAATACAAACCATCAACCTTTTTAAGTTCACAAACCATGATAAAACATAAAGTGATTTGCTTGGATTTGCTTCGTGTGATGTGGGAACTCATTGTCAGATCCAAAGAACCAAGAATGACACAAGGAACTACTTCAGAGTATTCAGAGTACTTCACCATCTGGTCAGAACATACCCTTACATCCCCCCCGCCCACCATCCAGTCTCAACTGTCAGTACCTATCCTTTCATCCTGCCCCCTGCCATCACATATGATGATGTTTCATGGATGAGAAATGAAACGTTTTGTTCTTCTTCCTCAAGAAAAAAAAATAACCAGTCCAGTTGCCTTTTCAAAAAGCACCTTTGAGACAACTATGACCTGGATGACAGAATCTCCACAGACACTGAATACACTACTTCGCAGTACTTTCTTTACTGTTACTCGCCAATAGACAGAAATTTTGCCAAACTAAAGCACTTTTCTGTGTGACTATTAGATTTATCCTGTGAACTGCTAGGGAGGGTCTACCTTTGCCCTTTTCCTACATATCAAAAATTCAAAGGTATGTTGTCTCATTGTTCCTTGAGAAGAAGCTCAGCCTCCTGTAACGTCCCGCCACACTCAGTCTAGATGAGAATATCCTTATTTATTTATTTATTTATTTATTTATAGATTTCTATACCGCCCTTCTCCCTGGGGACTCAGGGCGGTGTACAGCCAAGTAAAAACACATAATATAAACAATTAAAAACCAATTAAAAAGAATATCTAAATTTGGCCCAGAAATTTAAAAAACACCCCACTTTAAAATCATTTAAAAGGCTTCGCTTAGGCCAGCCCGGCTTGTTGGAAGAAAAATGTTTTAAGGGCCCGGTGGAAGGCACGGAGGTCATGGATTTTTCTTATCTCAGGGGGAAGCTGATTCCAGAGGGTAGGAGCTCCCACAGAGAAGGCCCTCCCCCTGGGGGTCACCAGCCTACATTGCTTGGCTGATGGCACCCCGAGGAGACCCTCTCTGTGGGAGCGCACGGGTCGATGGGAGGTTGTCGGTGGCAGAAGGCGGTCTCATAGATAACTGGGCCCTATGCCATGGAGCGCTTTAAAGGTGGTAACCAGCACCTTGAAGCGCACCCGGAAGACCACTGGGAGCCAGTGCAGCTCGCGCAGGAGCGGTGTTATGTGGGAGCGCCATGTAGCCCCGTAATTACCCGCGCGGCCGCATTCTGGACCAGTTGGAGCCTCCGGGTGCTCCTCAGGGGGAGCCCCATGTAGAGAGCATTACAGTAGTCCAGGCGAGAGGTGACGAGGGCGTGAGTGACCGTGCACACGGAATCCTGATCAAGAAAGGGGCGCAACTGGCGAATCAGGCGTACCTGATAAAAGGTCCCCCTGGCCACAGCTGTCAGATGTTCCTCTAAGGACAGCTGCGTATCCAGGAGGACTCCCAGATTGCGCGCCCTCTCCACGGGGGCCAAAGACTCGCCCCCGATAGTCAGCGATGGCGTCAGCTGGCTATATTGGGAAACCGGGAACCACAGCCACTCAGTCTTGGAGGGGTTGAGCTTGAACTTGTTCCTCCCCATCCAGATCCGTACAGCTTCCAGGCACTGGGACATCACTTCAAGGGCATCGTTGGGGTGGTCTGGGGTGGAGATGTACAGCTGGGTGTCGTCAGCATACTGATGATATCTCACCCCAAAACCACGGATGATCTCACCCAGCGGCTTCACATAAATGTTGAACAGAAGGGGCGAGAGGACCGACCCTTGTGGCACTCCACAAATGAGAGGCCTCGAGGTCGACCTCTGCCCCCGTTATGACCAGGGATGGGTTCTAAATTTTTTTATTACCGGTTCTGTGGGCATGGCTTATTTTGTGGGCGTGGCTTGACGGCCATGTGACAATTCTTTAGGATTTAGCAGAGGCAGTGGTCTACCAGGCTTTTAACTGCTTGCAGAGCTGTGCTGGTCTACTCATTTGTTTTTGGAGGCACTCATCTACCCATTTATTTTTTCAGGCAGCGGTCTACTCATTTATTTTTTGAGGCACTGATCTACCACCACACTGTGTTTTAACACTGATCAGCTGCAGGGCGGCCCTTTGAAGCCCCGCAGGAGTTTAAACAGCTTTTTCCCTTCTAGCTGATCAGCTGGGACTCAGGAGGCAGCAATAGATTGGGGGTGGGGCCAAATAAAAGGTAAGAAGGGCAGGCAGGGGGCAGAACCTGTTCGGTGACATCATATCGTCATTGCTACCGGCTCAGCAGAACCGGGAGGAACCCTCCACTGCTTATGACATAAATTATTCTGTAAAGTACATATCAGAAATATAACTTTGTAGTAAAGGGCAAATATATATATATATATATATATATATATATATATATATATATATATA
>WNWU01020308.1:0-19398 GCA_012654045.1 Ptyas mucosa
ATATATATATATATATATATATATATATATATATATATATATATATAAAATTTCCAGGTTTCTATTTGTCCCATGAAAAAGAATTGGGCAAAATCTTCAAACAAGACTGAGTTATCTTCACAAGGGGTCTCAGGTAGTCTTATTTATGACTATACAAGACAGTAGGATTTTGATCGCAGAAAAGGCATCATATTAAGTGCCAAATTTTAAAACCAAACACTGGACAAGTTTATATTTTGCCTGGTAGAATTCCATCACTTTCTTTGACAAATTCATTCTGTGTATTTAGGCTTTTGTGATAAATGTTTGGATCAGGATTAAGAATTTCCATTTTCCCTGGATTATGTTTCCACATAACAGTGTCGTTATGTACACTGAGAGCATATGCACCAATGACAAATTCCTTGTGTGTCCAATCATGCTTGGCCAATAAAGAATCCTAATCTAATAACCACTTTTCAAGCTTCCATGAACTATTTTTAAGCTTGGCTACGTGTTTATTTCTCCCCTTATTCACACAGGTAAAAGGCCCCAAAATTGGAGTTATTGGCTTGTCCAAAGGAGCTGAAGTTGCATTAGCCATGGGAGCCTTCTTGGAGGAAATAGCAGCTGCAGTTTGCATCAACAGTGCCACAAGTATGAATGGTGCACCCCTCCATTTTCGTGATATCAACATCCCTGCTGTTCCCTACTCGTCAGAGGCAATTCTTATCAATGAAATGGGATTGATGTCCAGTTTCAATGTTATGGGAGATCCTCTGGATTCAGTTCATGAAGTCTCTGCCATTCCCGTGGAAAAAGCCCAGGGTCACATTCTCCTTGTGGTAGGAGAAGCTGACCAAAGCTTGAACAGCAAGATGTTTGCTGAAGTGGCCTTGGGCCGTGCAAAGAAGTATGGGAGAACTAACTGCAGCTTATTACGTTACCCTGGGGCTGGACATATGATAGAACCACCGGGATCCCCAATTTGTTTAATCTCTTCTATCCAGGGTGGTCCTATACCCACAGTATGGGGAGGGGAGATGAAGCCTCATGCCAAAGCTGAGGAACACTTCTGGAAAGAGGTCCTGAAATTTTTTGAGCTCCATCTTGGCCCAGCTGGAAAGTGATGATATCAGAAAGACGTGCAGGTTTCATAGGTTCTTTGGCTCCAAAAACGTCTTCTCAGAAGATAGAAATTAGGTTCTCATAATGCAGGTGTCATAAAGATAACTAGAGAGTAAGAATCATGTGCCATGACAAGACTCTGGAAATGCAAAAAGATTAACGATACTTGCCTTGTTTTGTCTATTGTGAATTTCAGAGTATTTCTATAAATTTCTTTTTCAAATAAAATGATGAGTTAATTATAAATATGTTGGCTTTGAAATGAATCCTTTGGCCTCTTTTGTGTACAAAAATCTCCATAAATTCTCAATGTGTTGCATCTATTGTGGTAAACAACTTGTTTCATAAGCAGCTATCTGCAGGATTCCTAATTAATCTCAGGGTAGGACCAGTGGTGGGTTGCCCCCGGTTCGCACCGGTTCTATAGAACCGGTAGTAAAGGGCATAATTTAGACTTGGAGGGCTGGGAAAAAGTGTGGAAAAATAACTATATTATAACAAAGTCAGTGGTTTATAAAGAGAATCAATACAAAATGTGGTAAAGATGATATCTGGCCCTTCGAGATTAGCCAAAATGTATTCAAATTTAAGTCCAACCTGTTGGAAGTGCAAATAGGCACAGGCTACTTTCTTCCACATCTGGTGGCTTTCTCCCAAAATTAGGAAGTATTGGGAAAAAGTAAAAATTTGGCTAATAGAAATAACATCGGAAAAAATAGAACTTAAACCAGAGATGTTCCTACTAGGGATGATTAAAGAAAACTATATGAAAGAAATAAAGTATTTAATATTACACACAGTCACTGCAGCCAGATTGGCGTTCGCCCAATATTGGAAAACTGACCAACTGCCAACAGATCAATTGATAATCCAAAAAATCTATAATTGTGCAGAAATGGACAAACTAACATTTGAAATGAAGGACAAGGTAGATTCAAAATGTTATATAGCGTGGAATAGGTGGTATGATTGGATAACCGTTAATAAGATAATGGACGTGTGACCAAAGTCACAGTTTTTTTTATGTATTGTCGTTTGTATTAATATATATGTATCTTGTATATACATAGTATAGTATTTTACTTTTAAATGTTTAATAAAGTTTTGTTTTTAAAACCCAAAAAAAGAGAAAAGAACCGGTAGTAAAACCGGCTGGAGGCTCCGCCCAGTGACCCTGACATCAAAATGCTTTTGTGCATGTGCAGAAGAGTGCGTGCATGGCCCCGTTGCGAACCAGTAGTAAAGGTAAGTAGAACCCACTCCTGGGTAGGACATATGTAAACCATGCTTGGTTCTATTGGGATACTGACTTACATGCATTATAAAGTTATTCAATCACTTATTTCCCTTTTTCCCTTCTTACTATTATAGTATGATTTAGGTAAAAATGTTAAAGAGATTACATTTTTAAGTGCAGTGCTGTCTGCAAAAGAAACTGAAAGCTGTTAACTCTGATGATTATCATAAATTAAACCTTCAAACAGCAAATTTGTATCAATGTTAAATATAATATTTCTAATATAAGCCTGGATTGCTTATACAGTTGATGCAAAATATAACATTGATAAGTTGCAAAATGTGTTGCATGATTTTGCATATGAAAAAGTTTATATCTTTGAACTTTATAAATTCTCTATTATTTTTTTTTATTGTTATTTATAACTACTAAAAAATGGGGGGGGGGAGAAAAAGGGTGTCCTGCTTGGAAATAATACATAGGTATTTAATTTTAATCTCTAACTTCCCCTTTCTCTGTACTGCAACTAATTTGCAGATTATATGAACATTCAAAGTCACTTTAAAATCATATTAGCAATGTTTGTATTTGCCTTTTTGTGTGTATTGTGTTGTATATATATGGAAGCCATTCTTGGTTAAATTTAGTTAAGTGTCTGTTCTGGAAATATGCTGTTAGTTTTGCCATCGTTGTGTATTTTCCAATTTTAAAGCCCAATCAGATATTGTTAGTATTGTTAGTATCACATTTTTGGAAGATACCATACAACGTTAGGCAAACAATATCTCCTTTCTTGTATTTCCTATTTTATTTCAGAAATAATCCTGTCCACATTCACAACATGCAGCCTCTTCAAGCCTAAAGAATCTTATATTGGCTGGGATCACAAATTATGCTAAACCACAATGTGATTACCTAGTTTTTGTTTAGCATGATGTATGAATGGAACCTTGTGCAGTGACATGGCTTGTGCAACAAATCATAGTGTTAAAAAGTCTACCATTGCATTGTGTGAATGAGCTCAACCACACATGAATGTCAGCATTCCTGGCTGGAAGTTGTAATTCCTATACAACTGCATGGCCTCAATTTGGGGATGGCTGATCTCTATTTTTAAAAATTCACTTTGATTAGATAGGTAAATATACATTTTGAGTAGGTTGAAGTGGAGGCCTATTTGCATGCCAGTTAAAATAAATTATGCAATACTTCTGTGCATTATATATACACGCAACAGAAGAAACATACCGCTTATGTTAATATGATGATTATTATATCCAATGTGTGGTCAGATGGAGGCAAAGGAAAACTCTGTTTCCCCCCCAGAATTTTAAAACAACATAAAAATGACAGACAAATGCAAATAACCCAGAAAAGCCACAAGTGACCATCAGCCTGATTATTTTAACAATGATGCCAACCTGCTGGCTGTTTTTAGAGGAGACCTGTTTATGAACTGAGTGCTGTAAATCAGCATTTACCATATACAGGAGTTTGAATCTCTTCCACTCATTATATATACAATTTTAAATGAACTGGAGTTTGTGCAGTTTCAAGAACTATCAAGGAAAACATACTGCAAAATTCTGAGTGTAAGAATGTGTTGTGATATCCACACAGTCTTCCCACACATCTAAACTGGAAGAAACCAATTGGTAGATTCTCTCGCCATATTTGCTTTGCAACTTTATACAAAGAGTACATTTATTGAACCTATAAACTGCATTTCGCTGGGAATATTTAATACCCCAACCCTTTCCTCCCATATAAACCACATTATGGCTTAGTGGGATCCTTAAACTTAATCACAAGTAGGAAAAGTAGTAGCCACCATCACCACCACTGCATCCATCATCAGCATTGCCATCTCCAGCTGATCCTCCACTTGCTCAAGGCTGAAGGTAGAAGGCTAAGTAGTATAGCTGGTCCTCAATTTACAACCATCCATTTAATGACCATTTGAAGTTAAAACAGCACTGAAAAAAGTGACTTATGACAGTTTTTCACACTTACAGCCATTGTAGCATCTCCATAGGCATGTGATCAAAATCCAGACACTTGGCAACTGGCATGTATTTATGATGGTCGCAGGGTCCCTGGGGTCCTTTTGTGACCTTCTCAGAGCAGCAGGGGCTGGAGTAAACAAGCCTGGGCCCAGAATCTGAAACAGCATCAGCATGTCAGGTTCCACTGAGCCTGATGTAATTTGCTGAAATAGTTTTACTTTATTTTTTATGTGCAGTACATATTCTGGGTATTGGTACACCCACCCCTCTTTAATTCCATGCCTCCAGAGAAGGCAAAGAAGAACCATCCATAGATTCTAAAGCAATCCCTGCCTCCCAGCCAGAATGGCCTCAAGTAACCCCAATTAGAAGACTGAGACAGGCTGAATTGACAGGATTAAGGATTAAATCAGTGAACACAAAGCCACACAGAATTTATATTCCCCACTTTTTCCCCAAGGCTAGCCTTGTCCCTGACCACCACCACCCAGGAAACCAAATAAGGACAATTAGAATAGAGAATCTAATCCAATCCAATCCAACCCAACCCAACCCAACCCAACCCAACCCAACCCAACCCAATCCAACCCAATCCAATCTAATCCAATCCAATCCAATCTAATCATATAACCCCATCAGGCATCTCAATCTCAAAGGTCCAAAAGGGTATAAAAATCACTCTACTTCCCATGCCAGGCAGTCAACTGTCCCAGAACTGATGCTAAGACACTTCGCTTCTGATTCCTAAATAAATGGAGCCTGCCTCCAAATGCATTGACTCTTGCATCTTTCTCCCGGCTTGGAACGAACAGATTTTTCTTCCAACAGTACTGTGGAAGATGAGTAAAGAGTTAGTGGTGTGGATCCCTTTTCCCTTTGCACATACAGTACAATAAATACCTCTATTTGCATATGCAAATTATCAGGCCTAAGCCCAGAGAGAAGCTTGCTAAACTACTTTTAACTTACTAGATATATCCTGGAAGATTCTAGGGAGAGGCTTCCCTAACCCTCTTCCTCCCTTCCCCTCTAGCTTGGGACCGCATGGTGTCTTAATCCAGGCCTCTTTCAAGAAAATCTCTGGCACATTCCATCACAACAATTGCTCTACACATGCACTTAACATATACCTCCCCACCACCCCTATTCCACCACTTTTGCTTTTTCGGGATTCAAACATTTGAGGAGCCATAACAATCCAGTGCCTTTAACTGTCTGGGCAAGCTTATCTGGGAGTAAGATGTAAGCAATAAATCATCTGCATAAAGTAATATGGACAAGTTCCCATTTCCCATATTTCCTGGGGAAACAAAATTCTCCATTCAGAGCTGGGATGACCTAATTACCATAATACATAGATGAAAGAGAAGCAGGGCAAGCACACATCCTTTAGAAATCTTTATTTTGTTTGGGGTGGTCAGATGTCCTCCTGGGATGACCCTAATCTGAGTTTGAGTGCTTGTGTATTAAACACAATCATGATTAATATCAATAAACTTCTATCTAATTTAACCCATAGCTTGTTTCTACTGATAAAATCAAAAGCTTCACAGAAATCCAGAACGCCAACAATTTCCTGAAGGCATGTTTTACATACTTATTTATCAAATCATACAATACAAAATTGTTGAGTATCCTACTCTAAACCCTGCCTGCAAATACATTGTTTCAGTGATCCAATCCTCTAATTTGTTAGCTAGAAGTTTTGTATACATCTGGCTGTGGTGTTAATCAGCCTAATTGGTCTATAATTCCCCGGAGGATTACCTTTTTCCCCCCCTATTGGGATCACTAGAGCTTGCATTGCAACTCCTCTTGAGGGAATTGGTGTGAGGAGTTAACGTTATTAAAAAGTTCAACCAAAATAGGCTTCCACCAAACAGTATTAAGTTTTAATGAATTTCCATGGGCGTAGCAGGCTAATGCCTCCTATTAAGGCAGCATTTAACATCCAGCTGCCTGCAATTACTGCGAGTTCTAATCTCACCAGGCTCAAGGTTGACTCAGCCTTCCATCCTTTCTAAGGTGGGTAAAATGAGGTTTGTGGGGGCAATAAACTGACTGTATAAATATACAAAAGTAGGAAGGCTATTGCTTAACGCATTGTAAGCCGCCCTGAGTCTCCGGAGAAGGGCGGCATATAAATATAAATAAATAATAATAATAAAAATAATAACCTTCTCTTGGGGCTTTGCCTGAGGCAAAGTCAGAATCAGAGGTCCAATTACTTTTAGAGAGATGGGGGCTAGAGAATAAGATTTGGATTAATCAGAGAATTGTTCTGGGTGGGATAGGAAGCAAACAATCTATTGTAATGATTCTCCCATTCATTTTTGGATTCTCTAGTTTCTTAGAAGTACTTCAATCTTCATCCAAATTGGCTTTTCAGAATAATGCTGTGTTTTTAAAATCTTGTCATGTAAAATGTCTAACTCACATATGCCCCTATTGCTCCATGGTCTAGCAAGGGTTAATACTACTACACAACCCATCACTCCCACAATCCCACCTTACCTTGACTCCTCCCCCTGGGTACAAAAGGACCATCCACATGGGTACCAGTGCAGTTCCAGCCATATACCGGAGAAGAAAGGACATAGGTCAGTTACTAGTGTATACTTAGGCCTGTGATATATTTATGACTACAAATAAATAAACTACAACAATCGCTACTTTGTATTTATTTATTTTATTTATTTATTTATATCAAATTTATATACCATCCTTCTCCCGAGGGACTCAGGGCGGTGTACAGTCAAAATAAAAACATCAACTACAAACGTTAAAATACAATTAAAAGGATATATATCTATTTGGCCCCAATTAAAAGAATGACAAACCGATTAAAAAACATTTTAAAAATTGTTAAGCCAGCCCGTCTTGCTGGAAAAAGAAGGTTTTAAGGGCACAGCGGAAGGCACCGAGGTCTTGAATTCTCCTTATCTCTGGGAGCAGCTGATTCAGAGGGTAGGTGCTCCCACAGAGAAGGCCCTCCGCCTGGGAGTCATCAGCCTACATTGTTTGGCTGATGGCACCCCGAGGAGGCCCTCTCTGTGGGAGCGCACAGGTCAATGGGAGGCCATTGGTAGCAGCAGGCGGTCTCAAAGATAACTAGGTCCTATGCCATGGAGCGCTTTAAAGGTTATAACCAACACCTTGAAGCGCACCCGGAAGACCACTGGGAGCCAGTGCAGCTCACTGTATTGAGAGTTATTGGGCTAGATCCTACCAATTAACAAAATGATAGCAGAGGATGAGTGCCCATAACTCCCAGCCATGTCTGAGCAAGCTGTGTACTCAACGAAGAAGAGCAGAATAAATACCAGAGCTTTTACCAGGCAGATGGCAGCGCAACTAACACCCACCAGAGCCATACCAAAGACCACCCCAACAGGAAACGCGCGAACCATTGACTTGAGCACACCATCCAAGGGTGAGGAACAGCGGGAAGGAGAAAATTATGACTACAGAGACACATCACGAGAGAATGATGACCTCAGGCAAGCCATCCTGAAAATAATGGAAATGCCTGCCACTAACGAGGACCTCGTCACGAACCTCCAGAACCTACTTGAAAGCCATGGAGCAGCGATCGAAGGACCGGAATCAACCCAAGAAGCCACCACCCCGGTAAGAGAGGAGCCATCCCAACCCGGCGCACCAGAAGCAGCCGAGTCTATTTTTGCACCCTTTTTGCGGTGGCCATTTTTGAATGACCAACAGCCAATGGGAGGCCTGAATTCAAACCTCTTGGCGCAAACTAGCCCCGAACTCCAAACAAATAAGGGGCCATCCAAAAATAATGAAGAAAAACGGAAACAAGCCACCAGGAGCTCACCTACTGTCACGAGTGTTTTCAGAATTGCTCTGGCTACTTGATCAGTCACAAACAGTATGGATTCAATCAAGCCATCTCCTGTTTGCAATTAACTGCAAGTCTCCCCCGCCCTAGTTAATTGCAGGTTAACTCCCCATATAAGCACGGACCTTTATGCTTGCTTTTTGGGCCGACGCTGTTTGGGCCTAAATGCGGAGCCAGTGCTGAAGTACTTGGATGCAGAGCCCAGAGCAGAGCTGCAGAAGGGAGGAGAACTCAGATAAGGAGTCCTGACGGCTGCTGCAGAGATAGCAGCACAAAAGGAGCTGAAGAGCTATGTAAAGATACTCCTACGGGGCTAGCTACAACTGTGAGTTGAGATAACTGAGAGCCCTTTGAAGTCTCCAATTTCCGCTTGCCTTTTGCTGAGTTTTAAGCACACAAGCCAACACCTGAATTGTAGCTGCTGGACAGTTTCCCTCCCAGAAGCCTCAAGCCATGTTTGCTGATTGAATTGTTTTTTCAGGTGACTTTTAGCTGTGAAGTTTACACTGCTGCCCTTCTACTACCTCGATGATGTATCGACGCCGAAGCTGCTTAATGTCATGTTAGTTTTTTATCTTATGGACTGTTTCGGTATTGTGGAGAGGAATTAAGGGAGATGGCCTGGCTTCACTTAATCAAGATAAGACTTTGTGCCTTTTTAAAGATATAATGCTTTTTAAACATTTTGAAGTAAAGTATATTTTTATACAAGACTCCTCTGCTAGTTTTATTTCAGTCCTAGTGTGTTTGCTCATGAGCTGGTTCATGGTTCGGGGACAACCCTCAACCACATCCCGACACCTACCGAGCTCGAAATAGAAAGGGCCATCGAGACTTTCGTGGTGGCATTCAGCCCCGCTTACAAGCCACCCACGCTTCCTTCGAATCATGAAACAACCCCCGAGGTCCGAAGAAACATCCAAGTGCCCACCGACGTCGAGACACCAACCACGACATGCCAGAGGAACACAACACCAGCCACCAACAAGCCACAACTACCCGCCATCAATACACCGGCCCCATGGCACACCGCGAACCAACCGATACAAGACCCGAGGCCCAGGGGCCAAATGGACCACTCACCAGCACCAAAGCCTCCACCAGGCTTCCCGGCCCGTGCCCCGACCAGCGCCTACAGACCGGAGCTGTTCGCTGCAACCACCAACCAGCCGATCTTCTGGAGGCCCCACCTGGCGAGTGTGAGTTTTCCGGGCCTCCCGCCGACACTTGACGATGATCCTGCAGCCCAGGACCAGTTCTGGACTTCCACTGCCCAGCTCCGGGTCCACAGCGGTGAGTCCAACCTTCCCTTTGCAGGGCTGGGCGGCTGCACATATCATTAGATAGTCTCACCAACAAATTGATTGCTGAAGATAGTTTAAGAAGGGACCGCCACCTGTCCAGAAAAGACCTCAGACCAATAAAAAGGGTTGAGTTTCAGGACAGAATAAATAGCATCCCTGAATGTTTCTCATGTGGTTCCAGGAACCATTTTAAAAGGGACTGCCCCAGAAATACCAGGGACAAGGGGTATAATGAGCGCAGGGAAAGGCTTGAATATGGATGAAGATACCAAAGGGGACACTCTCCAGACCACAGACCCACAAAGGAATGAGGATGCAGATGGTCTCCCAACCCCAGGCGAGGTAGAGAGCACAGGGACAGCTCCCGAGACAGCAACACGGGCTCTGTATATGGTTTTAGGTACAGGGGACCAACTATCAGTCAGGAAGATAAGGAGAATATCTGGCTCATAGATTCAGGAGCCACCAACCACACAACATACAATGCCAAATTATTCACCACTTTTACTGAGGTGAGCTTCGAGATAAAGGTAGCCAACCAGAGCAACACCAGAGTAATTGGGAAAGGGAGCGTACACATCCCAGGGATAGGAGAAATAGAGGGGGTGCTGTTCGTACCTGAAATACCATACAATGTACTGGCCACCATAAAGTTAAGTCAGGACACTAACATTGAAGTGGTATTCAGGGAAGGTAGGGTGTACATGTCCAGTAATGGAGAAAACATCAGGGAAGTGACAGTACATGACGGCCTACCATATTTCACACCGAACGAGGGTGAACAACAGTGCATAAATGTAAACATGGCCAGTGAGGGAAGGCAGAACGGAGAAACAGAGGGGGTCAATCAGAAGACCACCAGTTGTAAGTTATCCGGAGGTGACACGATTTCCCTAGGGAAACCCATCCACGACAATTGCGCTCACCTCCTCCATAGGAGACTAGGCCACATTGGGTTTCCGGTCGTCAAAAAAATGTTTGAATGTACTGAAGGTTTGAAAGTAAAGAGTTGTGAAAATTACCTTGAGTGTTCTGTCTGTAAATGCTCAAAAATCAAGGCTAGGCCGAGACCAAAGAAATTAAGGTGAACCACTGACTCCTTTTCAATTAATACTCATGGACCTGGTAGGGCCACTGAAACCATCTATCAGGTACAAGGAGAGGTTTTTCTTAACCATTGTGGACGACTTTAGCTGCTACTGTTTTGTATACACACTTAAACACAAAAACGAGGCGTTCCAGAGATTTAAAGAATTCTATAAGAAGGTGGAGGTTCAACACGATACCAGGGTCAGACAGATAATGACAGACCGTGGTTCCGAGTTCATGTCCAGGGACTTTTCAAAACGGTTGAAGGAATGCGGCTTACTGTATACTCCTCCCCATTTTCGGCCTTCCAGAATGGTGTGGTAGAATGCAAAAATGGCGTCCTCCAAACCATGATGAGATGTGTTCTAGAAGATGCAGGGATGGACCAACCCTTCTGGTCAGAAGCTCTCCATTATTCAAATCACACATTAAACAGACTATGGTCCAGCGTAATTGACAAAACACTGTATGAGATAATGCCCAAAAGGAAGCCCAACCTGGCACATCTGCACGTGTTTGGTGTTCCAGCAGATGTCCATATACCCAAACATTTAAGAAGAAAAGGAGACAGGGTCTCCAAGAGACTAAGGTTCATGGGATACGAACCAGGAACAAAAGGCTTCAGATTCATAGACAGCAACAACAAATTCGTGGTGTCAAGATCAGCAGATTTTCATGAACACTCCAACTGGTCAAAACTGCACTCCAATGACATCTTCTTTGGGGGAGACATATCCAAAAACAAGCTGAGAGAAAGGGACCTGGATGCAGACAAAACTGGGGAAACCAAAAGCCACAAATCCAAACACCATGGACTCAAGATTGAGGAATGGAAGGAAGGACATCCCACACTAAGCCTTGACAAACTCACAGATAAAGAAGCCAAATATCTACATGAGACAGACACACCACTGGACAGGCCAGTCAGAGCAAACAGAAATAAAACACCAAAGAGACTCAAGGATTACATCATCTCCATACACACAAACAACATCACACCCCAACTCAAATGAGGAAATACTCAAACTTCCTCAAGAAGAAAAAGAAAAATGGAAGCAAGCCATGGAAAGGGAGATGAGAAGCCTCAAGGACCTACAAGTATATACACCAGCCAAAGCACCGGAAGATAAAAAACCAATTGGGACTAAGTGGGTATACAAGATTAAACCACTAGAAGATAACAAGGTATTATACAAAGCAAAACTCGTTGCCCAAGGTTTTGCTCAAAAGTACCCAGAGGACTACACAGACACCTACTCCCCCACAGTCAGAGCCGAAAGTGTCAAGAGCGCCCTAGTAATAGCTTCTATACTAGGACTAGGGGTATATCAGTTCGATGTACAAACAGCATACCTGCATGCCGATTTGGACAAGAAAATTTATGTCAAGGCCCCACCAGGAATTGACGATGGGAAAGGTAGCACTTGGCTCCTAAACAAAAGTCTATACGGTCTCAGGCAGTCCAGCAAAAGATGGTATGACTGCCTAGCCAGGGCCCTCAAATCAATGGATTTCACAGCCACCTCAGCAGACGAATGCTTCTTCATAAAAAGGGGAAAAGGGTCAATCGAAAATGTCGTTGTTTACATAGATGATATATTATACATAGGGAAACAGAAATCCAAATGTGATAATTTTGCTGCTGAACTAAGAAAACATTTCTCACTAAAATCATTGGGGACAGTAGATAGGTACTTAGGGGTCCACATAATCAAAACCAACAAGGGTTTCCAACTGTCTCAAAAGGAGAAAATCATAGAGCTGTTACACAAATGTAACATGTCAGAAGCCAAACCCAGCGAAATCCCCATGCAACCGGACTTCCTAAAGAATATGTACAATGAAGCTGAGCCATTCACAGATAACAAATTATACTGAACTACCATAAACTCACTAGAGTACATAGCTAACTGGACAAGGCCCGATATTGCATTAGCGGTCAACCTATTATCCAGACATGTCAGCCAACCCACAGTTTACCACTGGGATGCCAACAAGAAGATACTCAAATATTTAAAATACAATGTTGATGCCTACTTATGCCTTGAACCCGACATATCCACGGAACCAAAATTATCATGCTACGCAGATGCCGATTGGGCAGGAGACATCAAAAGCCGGAAAAGCACTTCTGGATACATTTTCTTCCTCAACAACAGCCCCATACACTGGTATACAGGTAAACAAAAACTAGTGGCCACCTCCACCACCGAGGCAGAGTTTGTCTGCATGTCCAAGGCCGCCAACAACCTAACCTGGTTCGATGACCTACTCAATGACATTTGGACAGAACCGTTGTACCCTATAGTCATCCATGAGGACAATAAAGCCGCCATCAAAATATCAAAAGCCGACGCCATTGGTCAAAGGTCACGCCACATAGATATAAAGTGCAAACACGTCAGGCAACTCTCAGAGATCAGTTTCATCAAGGCCATACATTGCGACAGCGAGGAGTAAACAGCAGACATACTCACCAAGCCATTACAACACAAACAACACACATACCTTATGTCAAAACTATGTGTCTACATGTAAATCATATGTGCATATAGAAGCCATGCATTCACCACCAGTTATACATTTAGAGGGAGTTTTGTCATGTAAAATGTCTAACTCACATATGCCCCTATTGCTCCATGGTCTAGCAAAGGTTAATACTACTACACAACCCATCACTCCTACAATCCCACCTTATCTTGACTCCTCCCCCTGGGTACAAAAGGACCATCTACATGGGTACCAGTGAAGTTCCAGCCATATACCTGAGAAGAAAGGACTTAGGTCAGTTACTAGTGTATACTTAGGCCTGTGATATATTTATGGCTACAAATAAATAAACTACAACAATCGCTACTTTGTATTGAGAGTTATTGGGCTAGATCCTACCAATTAACAAATCTATCTATTTATCTAGTCAGGAGGGAGTGCTAAAGAATAATTTCATATATTTTCTTGTAGAGAAAGAAAGAAGATGTTTATATTCTCCCCTTCTTTTCCCTAAGCAGCTCCATAATTACTCATGCAGAATAATTTTACTTTCCTTGCCAAATTGCTAACCATTCAACATACTGCTGTAGTCTTAAACTGAAATATCTTTTATGCAGATACATAATAGGTTGTTTGATTTTGGTCAATTTTCCATTCTATTGCAGAATTTAGAAACTACTACCATCATCTGCATATTTGATAAAAACAAACATTGAATAATGTAAAACTTAGGATGGAGTCTTGCAGCAATGGCACTGCAATGGCACTCCTCTTTCCAGTCTGTTGAAGAACCAGGGCTAACTTTACTCTGTGGGGTCCTTGGCAGTGGTGGGATTCAAGTAGTTTAACAATCGGTTCTGTGCCCTAATGATTTCTTCCAACAACCAGTTTGCCAAACTGCTCAGAAAGTTAACAACCGGTTCTCTAGAAGTGGTACGAATTGGCTGAATCCCACCACTGGTCCTTGGTGCTCTCTCATGCAAACACTGCTCTCTACTAGCACTGGTGATATAACCTTCTTGGGTAATAAAACATCTATAAGAAAATTAGTAATTTTAGTAATAGAAGATATTTCTTTACTCTTTCAACATGTTTTCCAACCCGACACAAATCCACTTAACCTGCAGTAAGCCTCTTTGCTATCCAAAATGGCCAATGTATTTGAGTTTCATCTTCAGGATTTGGCCTTCTAAAGAGCAATCAGGGTTGATCTCTTCATTTGGGAGTAGAAGTATGATATAACTAACAGACATGTGAAGGTTCACCAGATTCTAGTGGTAACATTATTTGAGAAGAAACAGAATTAAAGATAATGATGGTTGGAGGTGTCACTGTGTTTTTTGTATTTGCCAGCTGTGCTTGAACTCTAAGATTTACAGTGCTCAGAACTCTTATCTCTAAGCTAACTGCACATGTCCACATTCTTTCACTTTTCCTTCTAACTTTCTTTGTTTGCCTTCCAAGAGGTACGGCGGGAATGCTGCCAAGATATAACTAATTAGCTAGTAAGGTTGTTTTTATTTATTTACAATAAAATGTATTTCTTAGAATATATCCCAGCTTATTTTATTTTAAAGTAAAAAGCCACGGTCGACCTCTAATTAAGAGCAATTACCCCAGGAGGGGAACAGGGCTGATTGACACCCTGACAAGAGGTTCCTAGGAGCAATATTAAAATGAAAGATTCATCCCTCGTAACCTCACATTGCAGAAAAACAATTTTAACAATCCAAATATGTGTGAGTGGACATGTGTTGAAATGAGATCATTGTGATAATAAATGCAGGGATCATGGGAAATATGTGTAACTCTCTCATGCTGTGAATCTGTGTCTTTTTTTATTGCACTTGAAAATCTCCTCTAGAGGTGGTGATAATTTTTAGTTTTTCAACATTATATTTTTTGCCCATCTTCTCCAAAGTTTGGATCCTCTGTTCTTTAAGAACTTTAGAAACTCTGATAGTAATTATGACTGTGTTTATTAGGCTTTTAGTCACATATCTTTGGACCATTTAGTGGTCACCTGCATTCTTGCAGCCCAAATCATGACTGGAACAAATATATCAAACATACTAAATGAAAAATTACAATCATTTACCTCAGTGGTGTTTTATTGGTATAGACGTGTTTAGAGACAGAACGGAATTAACTTTAACATTAAAGTTAATGCAACTTAGTATAAGGCAGAGAAAAGCAATATAAATTAGTAAGTAATGTAACCATATGCCAAATGGTACAGATTATACAATCCATGAATATAAATGGAAAGATGACAATAAACAACGTCCTACCAGTCAGAAAATAGAGGCTGAAACACTTACTTCATTTCCAAGCTAATAATGTTTTCATCTGCCAATCTTTGGGCTCCGTTTATCACAAAAGGGAGGTATGAGTAGATTGGGTTACTCTAAAGTTTGCAAGAAGACAAAAAGATTCAAGGAAAAGGAAAAACTCAGGGATGAAACCTAAATCTGCCTAATCAAGACTAGATTAATGTCAAGAGGAAGAAAAATGGAAAGCTATGGGTAGCAAGAAGCATGGTGTGGAGAACTTTGAAATTGTACATTACAATATTTCAGGTGGCTGTTTAATTTCTTTAAAAAACCTATACACCCCATAAAAATAATTAAACCTGCACCCTTCATAACAAATTTCTGGTAGATCTAGTTTCCCTGCAGAGTGTATTTTTTCTTAAACAGCTGCACTGTGTAATAGGATGAAATTCAACTGGAGAAGCTATTCCAATCTTACCTTGCTAAATTTCTGTTTGCCCTAAAAACTTCAAAGAAAACGAAAGCATGCAGTCTCAGAAAAGAAGTCAGCATAGGGGGAAAAATGTAAAGAACTGAGACAGAACATCTGCTACTAAAGTCTATGCAAAACTTAGTTTAGATAGCCCTAGTGAATTTAGTGAAACTGGCTTCCAAGTTAGTATATGTGGGATTGCCTCATTCTCTAATCAGCAATAATTCCTAAAGTGAATTATTTTTACAGCCCAGTCCAAGAAAGGATGAGAGAAAAAAGTGGCAGGGAAGTGCCCGTTGGATGAATACTATGTATGTTTCTCTTTTGGTTGAGTTTTGTTCTTTTGACCCTGTCCCTCATTTGGCCACTGCAGATCCCCAGGTGAAGACACTGCTGGGTAAATTTTCATTTCAGCCAATGAAATGAAGCCAGGTGCAGACACTGCTGGGTAAATTTTCATTCCAGCCAGTGAAATGAAGCCAGCTCACCCTTGCTCTTATATAGTTCCAGTTCTCCCACTCTTCTGTTTTTACCAGCAGTAGCAGCTTGTTGGTGCAGCATTTGTTAATTTGGCCGCTACAACCATGGGGTTGGGTTGTAGTGGTTCTCTAGGTTTAATAATCCTGGTGATTTTGGGGTTATGCCATGGGCAAGCAGACTTCTGGAAAGCTAGCACAGAAGCCATCCAGTATCGTTATAACTGCGGAGACCATGGTTTGCAGTTGCTTGTCTACCCCCGTCATGGCCAAGAGGTCCGCTTTAAAGTTGTGGGTAAGGAAATAGTCTGCTTTCCTGCAAAATACTAAACTGGAGTTGTAACATGTCTTGTAACAAGAGGACACTTGGAGCTGTTAGGGGACTTTATGCTTACAACACATAGTAATCCTTTTTAGGGTGGGTGTGGTGGCTTACTCCTATATGCTCTCTATTACTGAGCAAAAGGAAGTTAGACAACTTTCTCCCTGTGAGTGAAGGGTTGATGTTAAGTTGATTCAGAATATATAATTGCCATTTTTACAATTTAGAATTAGATATAGGCTTTCCTAACGACTTCTCCTGGCATTCTAGGGGAGAGAGACATGTTGATCTAATGAAGCCAGCAATCACAAAGGAGCCTGGCAACACTTTTTCCAACTAACAAACTTTATTAAAAAGCATCACCTTAAGCCTTCTTTCACCTCCCATATTTTATTCTCTGTTATTTATTGGCCAGGGTCACCCAAAGAGTATTCTGGTTAGAGGGATTTAAACCCACATTGCCCTGGGTCTTATATGACATGCTAATTGCCCTACAATTAGTGAATTTGTAGGGCAATTAGCATGAAATTATAGTGAAAAGAGCAAGGGGGAAAACAAGCTATTGGCAATCCATGGTTCACAATCAGTTTCCTTCTAACATAATTTTGGCTAGATAATCTGGTGTAAAATATTTAATAGGGACAGGAAATCTTACAAGGAAATTAGAGCACTAGGAAAGATTAGCAACTTGTAGGAGTGTGTAAGAAATAATTCCACAATCCTTGGGGAGTGAAATTGGAGTTTAGAAATGCAAAGCCAGGAAAGCTATTCACAAATCTTGGCTTTTTAAATGAAGCTGCTTGCTATTACTTGCTAAAGTTTCTGTAGTTTCTTTCTTGATATAATTTAATCTAGTGTCCAATTCTTGTAGAATTTGTTTTCAGATAAACCTCTCCTATAAGAATGTCAGCTCAGAGCCTATGTCTTGATTCACATATTGTAAGCTTGGGTTATCTAAATGAGGTTTAACAAATAAACGGTAATTGGTCAGTCCTTACAATGAACTACAGTATGATTTATAAAACATCATGGCTGGAATTAGCCATAGGACCAAACAAACTAATTTGTGATTATTGTAGCCTCCTCTTTCTGGGAGGTAACTTCAACACCCATAATTCTCCAGCCGGTATGGTTATTGGAGAGAATCCTGCAAATTGTAGTACAAAGTTAGTTTTTCTTAAACTGTACTGTAGAGGAAGCTCAAAGAATTCATGGAATCCATAACAAATACGAATTACAGAAATTAAATTCTGTAATCTGCTTCTAGCTTTTATATCTCTTCAGTAATGGTGGGGTGTTGTTATGAAGACCCTGTAAGTAATCCAAAGAACACATACTTGCAGAGCCTATTAATGCTACCATCTTTGGAATCTTTTTGGATAAATAGCCTTTGATAGTTAATGCATTAATTTTTATCAACAGATGAATCTGGGAAAGACTTTGAAGTTGCCAATTGTCCCATCCGTCATCACTTGATCATGTCAGATAATAGGACAGTTGCTTTCTTTGCTGGCTATGGTGGTTGCGGTGAAAAAAAGAAGGTGAGGCTTTGATGGAAAATGCTGGGGGGGGGGGGAGGGGAGCTGTAGACATGTATTTTATTTCAGAATTTCTACTTAGAAGAGTTTTTCCCAATCTTTTCCCATCAAATATTTTAGGCTTAAATTTGCAACAACCAAAAACAATGTTGGCTAGAAATTAGGAGAATTGCCACCCCAAACCTCAGCAAGGCCCCAGGCTGGGATAGGCAGAAATATAATTTATGTAGACACCTGGATCTGCATTCCCCCCCCCCCAGCAAATTCAAGGGCAATGCAAGAAGCACAGGGAATGATTTTTGAAGCGCAGAAGCTAGAGTTGCGACCCAACTAAACAGACAAGCAGGGCTTGAGTCCTTTCTAAGAAACTAAAGGGAAAAAACATATCAGATAACCGCCTCCCTAATTAACATCACGGTAAAGTGGGGAATTCTGTTACTACAGTGTTGTATTTTTAGCCCTACATAGAAGTAGTTTCTTAGTCTGCCCTACTCTATACGGGTTTATAGGTCACCTACGGGCTCCCTCTATTCACATATTACAAAGAGGAACAAGTTCTGTTAAAAAAAATAATAGAAGGAAAATTCCATACTTACAAACTACTGTGATTTGGAAATCCTAATCCTAAAAGATGGGAGAGGTCCTTGCCAATTTTACTGTTAAAATATTTTCTGAAGCATAGCAATTAATGTAAAAACACCCAAAAAGATTTAGATAAAACTTAAGGACCCATAATATATATTTATTCACATACATACACAGCATATATATATCTCTTATCTTAATGTTTTTCTAGGATGGCATACATCACTTGAAAGTCCATTTAGAGGAACTAACAAAGAACCGAACAGTAGCTGCTCATGACATCAACATGATCTGCCCCAAGCCACAGGAGCACGTCAAAACCCCAGAGAACAACATGCACCGTGTGAACCAGCCTCAACCTGTTCTAATGCACACAGGATGGTCCCACCTAGCTCAGGTGCACAATGGGTGGCAGTCCCAGCCTGGTGATCTTCTCCCACATCAGCCCAGTCAAGTGCGTCCAGGGCAATCTCAGACTGGTCAACTTCTCCCACTCCTGCTTGGCCAAGTATATCCAGGACAGGTTCGCCCAGGAGAGTCCCAGCCCGGCTTAGTGCGCCCCATCCAGCCAGGACAGGTTCAGCCAGGACAGTCCCAGCCCGGCCTAGTGCGCCCCATCCAGCCAGGACAGATTTGG
>WNWU01020310.1:0-24238 GCA_012654045.1 Ptyas mucosa
TAAATAAATAAATAAATAAATAAATAAATAAATAAATAAATAAATAATTTTTTTGCCATTTCTCTAAATCAAATACCATAACCAAAATTCCCCCCCCACGCTATCGTTTCTTTAACTTGTTTTTCTTCCAATTTTACTTCTAGCAAATATCCATACAAGTTTTTAATTATATAATCATCAGAGCCCATTAAAATCTTATCTAAATTAGTCAAGACATTATAAAAAGCTTCTTGTTTGAGATCTTCTCGATATCTAGAAAATATTTGCATATATGAAAACCAATCCATCTTATATCCCTGATCTTCTAATTCCTGCTTTCATTTAAGTTCACCCTTTTCATCGAACAATTGACTATACCTAATAATTTGTTCCCTTTTCAGTATTACTGGATATGAAAAAGCTACAGTTGTAGATACCCAGATTGGAATCTTCAAATAATGATATTTTTTGACCTTCTCCCAATTTAACCATAAAGCTTCACGTATCTGATGTCTTCTAAAATACCCTTGTATTTTTGTGCCTTTGTACAATAAAAAGGCAGGCCACCCCATCAACAAATCGTGTCCCTCCAAATTCAATAATCTAGAATTTCTCAAAGTTATCCAGTCCACATTAAACTTGCTGCTTGATAATACAATTCAAAATTAGGCAAACAAAAACCACCCCTATCTTGTAACAGTTTTAATTTTATTCTCGCCTTTTTTCCTTGCCAAATATATTTCAGTATCATTTTGTTTAAATCTACAAAAAAATTCCTTACCCAACTTCTCATTCTTTCTCTTTTTCTTTCTCTTTTTCTCTCTCTTTTTCTCTTATTTTCTCTCTTATTTCCTCTTTCTCTCCCTCTCTCTCTTCTCATTCTCTCGTTCTCTTTTTCTTTCTCTTATTCTCCCTTTCTTATTTTCTCTTTCTCTCTCTTTCTCTTCTTTTCTCTTTCTCTTCTTTTCTCTCTCATTCTTATTCTCTCTTCCTCTCTTATTTTCTTCCTCTCTCTTTTGTTTTCTCCCTTTCACTTTCTCTTATTTTCTTTCTCTCTTTCTCTTATTTTCTCTTTCTCTCTCTCGTTTTCTCTTTCACTTTCTCTTATTTTCTCACTTTCTCTTATTCTCTCTTCCTCTTGCTTATTCTCTTCCTCTTATTCTCTCTTTCTCTCCCCCTCTTCTCTTTCTCCCTCTCCCTCTTTCTCCCTTTCTCTCTTTCTCTCTTATTCTCTTTCTCTTATTCTCTTTCTTTCCCTCTCTTTCTCTCTCTCTCCCTCTCTTCTCATTCTCTCTCTCTCTCTTACTCTCTTTCTCCATTTCTCTCTTTCTTTCTCTCTTATTCTTTCTCTCCTTCTCTTTCTCCCTCTCTTCTCATTCTCTCTCTCCCTCTCTTTCTCTCTTTCTCTCTTATTTTCTCTTTCTCTTATTCTCTTTCTCTTTCTTTCTTTCTCTCCCTCTCTTCTTTCTTTCTCTTGTCATTCTCTCTGTCTCTGTGTCTTTTTCTCTCTCTCTTATTCTTTCTCTGTCTCTCTTATTCTCTCTCTCTTCTCATTCTCTCTTTGTCTCTTTCTTTTTTCTCTCTTCTCCTTCTCTCTCTCTCCTTCTCTCTTCTCCTTCTCTCTCTCAGACACCCCCCCCCCTTGGTTACTTATTCCCAAGAGGATTTGAAGGCTCCCAGTCTTCCCTCTGCACATTAGATCAGGCTCCATTAGGCAGGAGAGCCAGACCGGCCCTGGTTCAAATCGGATGCCCATTGGCCAGTCCCTCCTTCTCAGCCCTAGGAAGGAGGCAATGGGAAACCGTTGCTGAGAAACCTCACCAACCCAGGCAGCTGCCAGACTCAACAGTGAGTCAAGGAGCTGCACCAAATGAGGAGATCAGGAAGAGTCAATACTTCACTGGATGGCAGGCAGGCAGGCAGGCAGGCAGGCAGGAAGGAAGGAAGGAAGGAAGGAAGGAAGGAAGGAAGGAAGTTTCTGAAAGATGCCCTAATTAATTCATGAGCCATGAGCCAAACTTCAAAAGAAATACAGTCATTTATTAACATTTCGGCAATATTTGGATGCAGTTAGAACTAATCCCACGTAGATTTACGTTCCCCTATGACCCTGTCTCTCCCCTCCTCCCTGGCCATGTCGTAAATCACATTCTCCAATTAACCACTTTGGCTGGCTGTGAAATCCAACACCCTCCTTCTGATTGCGGTCAGGAAGCATGTATGGAATGCAGCTTCAGTTAGAGAAATCAATCAGCTCTATCGGTTCTCCCTCCCTCCTGCTCATGGCAACTTGAAAGCTTTGCAAGTTGACAGAAGGAAGGAAGGATGGATCAAGGTTTATTTGCGGTTTCTATGACTGCAACATTAGCAGAGACCAATCAGGCCAAGGGTTCGCATTTTTCCAGGTTGTGACAGAGGTGGCTGAACCATTGAACCGTCTCTTTCAAAGATCCCGGAACACCGGGGAATTACTGGAGCATTCCCACCTTCCAAAAATAGGGGGGGGGGGGGAATAGATCCAGGAACCTGCAAACCGACCAGCCTGACATTCAATACCTGGGGAAGGTCTTAGGAAAGGTAGAGAGGTAGTCCTCCACTTACAACCAAAATGGAGCCCAATATTTCTGTCGCTACGTGAGACATTTGTTCGGTGAATTTTGCCTCGTTTTTCTTGCCACTATGCAAATTACTCCAGTTATTCAGTGAGTCCCATGGATTCGTTAAGCGAATCCGGCTTTCCCCAGTGACTGGGCTCGCCAGGAGGTCACCAAAGGAGATCACCTGACCCAAGGGGAGGACACACTGTGACCGTCGTAAAGATGAATTGGTTGCCAAGCATCTGAATTTCGATCATGTGACCATCGGGGGATGTGGCAAAGATCGTAAGTATGAAAAACGTGATCATAAGTCACTTTTTTTTCAGTGCTGGGGTGACTGAATGGTCACTAAATGAAATGTTGTCATCTGAAAACACCTAGAGCAGGGGCTCTCAAACTCAAGGCCCATGGGCCAGATCCGGCCTGCAGGGTGCTTAGATCTGGCCCACCAGGCCGCCCTGGAAACGGCAAAAGACTGCCTCTGCCAGCAAAATCAGGCAGCCCTCCCGAGCTCCATTTTCGTTGGCAGAGCACTTCAGGAGGCCATCGCAATCGATCCCCCTCGCCCAGTGGTAGGTTCAGCCCAGTTCGGCCCGGCTCTCCTGAGCCGGTAGCGGTGACGATATGACGTCACCAAACCAATTCTCCCCCCCCCACCCCCACATCCCAGCATTATTCGTACCTTTTATTTGGCCCCACCCCCAATCTATTGCTGCCTCCTGAGTCCCAGCTGATTGCTAGAGGGAAAAAATCTGTTTAAACTCTTGCCGCGGGGTTTCAAAGGGCCGCCCTACAGTTGATCAGTGTTAAAAGAAAACAAATGAGTAGACCGGTGCTTGCAAAAATACATGAGTATTTTTTAATAATAATAATAAAAAAAACCTTAACTAAACACGAAGATCGGTTGACAGAAGTTGAAAAAACTACTGATCGAGTGGAGGCCCAGATGGAGAGGTGTGAAAGGAGATGTGTACAAGCGTTTGGGAAACTCGAAGATGAAGTGGTATTTTTGGAGATGGAAAAATCTGCCTTTTTCTTACGCCTCCAGAATGTGGTGGAGGATAAAGAGGAACGGCTTGATGAGATTGTGGGGGAAGTGATAGCGGAAGTAGTTGGAAAAAGAAAAGAAGAAGTCTATTGTGATATAGATGAAGCTTACCACATCTATACTAATTATGCAAGATGCCACAATCTGCCCAGGGAAATCCATATGAAGCTTGCTAAAAAGGCGCTTAGAGATGAAACTCTCTATAAGGCTAGGGACCAGAATGTTACCTATAAAGGTCGTCAGATCACAATCTTAAAACAGATACCTAGAAGGGTTCGGGAGCAGAGACAGAACTGCCAATTTATAACCTCGCAGTTGAGGAAACATAATGCGCCCTGAAGGGCTTCTGGTGACGTGGCAGGACCGGAAAGTTAAAATTGAGAATATTCAAGATGCACAGGACTTTTGTGAAAATTTTTTTGGACTTAGCGAACGTGAAAGAGATAAAGAAACAGTAAAGGAGGACCAGAGAGATCAGAAGGATGATTGGAGAACTGAGGGAGGAGCATATCATGAGAAAGGAAAATGAGATGGGAGGAGGGGGGAAGGAGGAGTAGAAGAATACGGAATAGAGACTCACCTGACAGCAAAATCTAAAGGGATCAATAGATAAAAATGGACCAAGGAGTGAGACTATCAATGGCCTCAATGCTCCGACAAAAAGAAGATGTATCCTATCGAAAATTGTTAAAGCCGAAGTGGATATAGCATGTTTGCAAGAAACTCATATTAAGTTATCTCAATCGAACTTATTGAAATGTCCAAAAGCAGGGAAATTATTTGTAGCGGCCACGGAGGAGAGAAAGAGAGGAGTAACAATTTACGTAAAGGAACATCTCTCGCCGAAACAACTATTTTCAGATGAGGAAGGAAGAATGTTAATACTAAAAGTGGAATTATTACAGAGTAAGGTATTATTAATAGGAATCTACGCTCCTAATACCAAACAGGGATCTTTCTTTCGGAGAGTACGACGGGAAATTCGAGATTTGGAATACGAGCAAGTATGTCTCTTAGGCGACTTTAATTCAGTAATCAATAAGACACGGGATTATAAAACGGGGAAAAATCTAAAAAGGGAAAATAGAGGACAAGATAAGAGGATTTTACCAGCCATTTGTAATGAAATGAGGGATGAATTGGGACTATTGAGATATTTGGCGTGAGCATAATTCGATGGTTTCTGATCCTCTTTCCATCTAGCTTGTAACTGTCCGTACTGAAACCAAGTTTGAATTATCCTTTCTTCTTTTAATACATTCAAAGACTTTAACTGTAGTATACCTCTTTTCATATTAAGAAGTTCTTTATATGTAATTACATCTTGTTTTTGTTCTACACTTATATTCTCTATCGCATGTCTGGGTACTGCCCATATAGGTATCTTATCGTTTAATTTATATTGATACTTTTTTCCAGACACGCAATAAAGCATTCCTTAATATATGACTTTTAAAAGTCTTGTCTACCTTCTTGTCATATAGTAGGTAGGCATGCCAACCGTATAACAAGTCATATCCCTCAATATTCAAAATTCTTTCTTTTGTTAAGTTAATCCAATCACTGATTGCTGATAAGGCAGCTGCTTCATAATATAGTCTTAAATTGGGCATTTTGAGACCTCCCCTTTCACGTATATCTTGCATTATTTTAATTTAACTCTCGGTCTTTTCCCTGCCCAAACAAAGTTATTAATACCCTTCTGACATTCCCTCAAATTTGCATCCTTTTTACGTATTGGTATCATTTGAAAAAGAAATAAAAATTTAGGCAAAACATTCATTTTTACTACTGCTATTCTTCCCAACAAAGACAATTGTAATTTTTTTCAGTTGTCCATCTCTTTCCGTATTTTGGACCATAATGGTTCATAATTATATTTATATTATTTCACATTTGAAGTTGTAATATAAACCCCTAAATATTTAACCTTTTTTACTATTTCAAATCCTATTACTCTTTCTAATTTTTCTTTTTGACTTATAGTCATATTTTTAGTTATTATCTTTGTTTTCCCTATATTTATTTTAAATCCAGCTACTTGACCATATTGATTAATTATATCCATTAAACCTATAGCTGATTGCACTGGTTGGGTTAAGGTTACAACCAAGTCATCTGCAAATGCTCATAATCTATAATGATAATGTCTAATTTTAATTCCCTTTATTTGTCTGACTCACGTATTTTATTCAGCAAAAGTTCCAGAGTCAAGATAAACAATAATGGGGACAGGGGACACCCCTGTCTTGTTCCTTTTTCAATTTTAAAGGTTTCTGTTAAGCTGCCATTAATTATTATTTGTGCTGTTTGTTTCTGATATATTGCCTTAATAGATTGTGTAAAATACTCTCCAAACTGCATCTTTTGTATTATTTTCAGTAGAAAATGCCAATTCAGTTGATCAAATGCTTTCTCCGCATCCAAAAATATAAGCACTGCAGGGACTTGGTTATTTTCCCCCAAATACTCCAGTATATTGACAATTTGTCTTACATTGCTTTTCATATGTCTCCCATTTATAAATCCAGATTGATCATTGTGAATCATTTGTTGCATAACTAACATTAACCTGTTTGCTAATATTTTAGCAAAAATCTTATAATCTGTGTTTAGTAACGATATAGGCCTATAGTTTTTTGGCTGACTATGGTCTTGGTCCTCCTTTTGGATCAAAGAAATAAAGGCTGTTCTCCAAGATGGGGGTACATCTCCTCCACATTGTATTTTACTAAATAATTCCTTAAGTGGTTCCACCATTTCTAACTGCAAATTTTTATAATAAGCTGCTGTCAATCCATCTGTTCTGGGAGCCTTACCAACTTTTATTTGCTTAATTGTCGAGAAAATTTCCTCAGAAGTTATCGGTTGATTCAATCTTTCCCTTTGCTCATCTGTAACTGTAGGAATATTCTCCTTCTGTAGGTATCTATCTATATCTATACCATGAATTTTATCACTAGCATACAACCTCGTATAATATTCTAGAAATGCTTTTTTAATCATACTCTGTTGATACATCTCCTTACCTTTATATTCTATTTTCTCTATAGTACGAGACTTTTGTTTTTTTCTTAACAAATATGCTAACCATCTGCCTGGTTTATTCGCATTACAAAAGGTATTGTGTTTAGCATATTGCAAATTACCCTATTTTTTGGTGTATAAGACGCACCGGAGTATAAGGCGCACCTTAATTTTGGGGGAGGAAAAGAAGGAAAAAAGTATTTTATCTCTGCCTACCAGCATTTAAGGTGGCACCGCCCTCCTCCTCCTCCTGCAAGCGAGACATGCAGAGACTACTCCCTTTCCCCCAAAGAGACCCCGCACATGCTCTGGGGGGAGGGACAAGCACAGCCTAAGGAACAAACCTCTTTGGGATGGTCTGGGGGGGGGAATCCACCCGGCAGCTTCGGGGAAAAGGCAGGTGCCACGATTTGTGGCTGGTCACCCCTCTGGCCACCCAGCGGGCAGCTCAGGGCAGACAATGTTCGAGATTACTTCACTCCCCACCAATGTGAGGAGCCACCGCCACCGCTCCCTAAACCTCTCCGCACCCAGGAGCCAAGCCGAGACGAACGGGAGCTCCTAAAGTAAAACGCCCCTCCTTTCCAGCCACCGCTGCCTGGATTCCCCAATCCAACTTTCAGAGCCGCGTTTCAGGTGGAGGGCGGCCAGTTCCCCAGAGATAAAAGTAACCTCCGACCTCCGGACTTTTCGTTGGGCCCTAAAAACCCATCTTTTTCAACTTGCCGGGTTGGCCTGATTTTATGGTGTTTTTATAAAATGATATGTAAATTTTAAATCTCGAATTTTGAATTTGGAATATTTTAATTATATGGGCCTAAATTATTTAATCTATTTTAAAAGTATTTTAACTTTTTTATATATATGTTTTATTTTTGGCTGTTCACCGCCCTGAGTCCGAAAGGAGAAGGGCGGTATAAAAGTGTGATAAAATAAATAAATAAATAAATAAATAAATGTGAGGAGCTGCTGCCTCTCTGCGCCCAGGAGTCGAGTGAGCTGAACGAGAGCTCCTAAAGAGCCCCTCCTTTCCAGCCACCGCTGCCTGGATTCCCCAATCCAACTTTCAGAGCCGCGTTTCAGGCAGCAGGGGAACTGGGAACCATTTTGGATTCGGGGTGGGGATTGCAGCGCTGCCGCCTGAAAGTGCTTTTCTTCCCATTGCACATGGGAGTTGCAACCTGATAGTTGCAACCTGATCTGACATCAACCTGATCTGACATCAACCTGATCTGACATCAACATGATCTGACATCAACATGTTAAACTGCCCTCTCAGTAAAATAGTTGCTTCTTTTATTTTCTTATCTGCTGGACAACACTTGTTTTTTATTAGAGGAAAGAACATTTGTCATATAATGAGATTTTGAAAATTTTGAGAGCATGAAATGATTTAAACCAATCGAAATACTGTCTGTAATTGTTTGGAAGGATGATGTTTTTATGTTGTTTTTGTTTAAAAAATAAAAAACTTTTTGCCAAAAAAAAAAGATTTGTAGTCCATATGTTTTTGCAGTGTAGAAGTTATAGACTACAGGATAATTTTTTTCTGAAACCAAATTGTTTATTAGAGAGTAGGTTGTTTGTTTCTAGGTGGAGGGTAATGGATTGGTTGATGATTTATTTATTTTTTTTAAATTTGATTTATATGCCGCCCTTCTCCGGAGACTCAGGGCGGCTTACAATGCGCTAAGCAATAGCCTTCATACTTTTGTACATTTATACAAAGTCAGCTTATTGCCCCCACAAACTGGGTCCTCAATTTACCCACCTTAGAAAGGATGGAAGGCTGAGTCAACCTTGAGCCTTGGTGAGATTCGAACCTGCAATAATTGCAGGCAGCTGATGTTAATAACAGGGCTTTAGTTTGACTCTCGGTTTTTTTTCATTCCAAATAAATTTATTCACTCCTTTTTGCCATTCTAGCAGTGGTTTATCTGATTTGAGCACCGGTATCATTTGAAATAAAAAAAAAATAAATCTAGGTAAAACATTCATCTTTACTGCTGACATTCTTCCAAGCAGTGATAACTGCAGTTTCTTCCAATTTTGCATATCTTTTTGTATCTTTTGCCACAGAACCTCATAATTATTTTGAAACAATTTTACATTTGAATCTGCGATTTGTACTCCTAAATATTTGACCTTTGAAACAATTTTGAAACCTGCCATTCTTTCCAGTTCCTTTTTTTTACTCTCTGTCAAATTTTTCACAATCATTTTAGTTTTTTTCTGGTTCAACCTAAAACCAGATACCATGCCATAATCTTCTATAATATCTTTCATCTGAGAGTCAGAGAGTCAAACTGAAAATAATGCAAGATACTCGTGAGGGAGGTGGTCTTAAACTTCCAAACCTTCGATTATATTATGAAGCAGCTGCATTGACACAAATAAGTGATTGGTTTGGGAAAACTAAGACTGAATTGCTGAATATAGAAAGTCATGACCTTGTTTGGGGATGGCATGCATACTTATTTTATGACAATAAAGTGGATAAAGTGTTCAATAGTCATCTACTTAGAAATGCCTTGATGAGAATCTGGAGGAAGCACCGAACTAATTGGGATTATAAAATTCCGTTTTGGCTGGATCTTGCTGATACCATGTGGAATACAAATATTAAGTCACTCGGGGGTTTTTTATATAAAGAGTTACTTTATTTTGAAGAGGGCAGATGGCGATTGAAGACTTTGGACATGCTGTTGGAAGAAGGGATATCTTTGACCTGGTTGCAGTACAATCAATTACAGATGAGATGGAAAGAAGACCAACAAACTGGTTTAATGGAATATGAAGTAGAATTGGTTAGACAGATAAAGGAGACAGGTCCAATGCATATTAAGAGAGTTTATAATGTTTTGTTAGAAAGGGATTCAGAGAATGAGTTAGTTAAAGATTGTATGATTAAATGGGCACAGAATTTCTCTCAACCAGTTATGATGGAAACATGGGAAAAAATATGGGTTCAGAATGTTAAGTTTACACAGTCACAAAATTTACGAGAAAATTTTTATAAAATGTTTTATAGATGGCATTTAGACCCCAAGAAATTGTCTTGTATGTACCCTAACGTTCAACCAAAATGTTGGAGATGTGAGTGTTTAGATGCTACATATTATCACATATGGTGGACTTGCAAAAAAGTGAGGGCTTTTTGGATAAAAATATGGTGGGTTATGCAAAATGTTTTAAAGAAAAAAATATAATTTTCTCCGCAATTTTTTTTATTCGGTATAGTTAAAGATTTTACATTGGGTGAAACAAAACTGATTTTGTATATGGTGACAGCAGCTAGGTTGTTGATTGCCCAAAACTGGAAGAGTGATACCTTACCGACTGTGGACCAATGGATTCAGAAGATGGCTGGATTTGCAGAAATGGTGAAGATCTCAGCCTTTTTAAAAGACCAGACGCATGAGAAGTATATACAGGAATGGAATAAATGGATTGAGTATATACAGAATAAGTATCAGACTAGAAAATATTATGTAGCTTTCAGCTGAGAGGGATTGATGACTATGCTAGTAAATATAGAGAAAGATAATATTATAGTTAATAGTAATAGTAGCATTAATGCGGGTTCAGATAGATGACCATTGAGAGCCCTCTTCACTCAAAGTAGTAAAAGCAAGAACATGTGCTTAAATACATTCGACCGGAAAACACTTTCACTGGATTCTTTCCTAAAGAGGCCCCATCTGTCACAAGTTAGGAACAAACAGTGACATATGGCTAAAGAGGGCCAGGTCAAGGGAATCTATCTCTCTAGGAAACTCCCTCGGTAAGCTAAAAATACTTTAATTATCTATGCTATAGAAATCTACAGAAATTATGAGTGTTCTGGTCAAGATATTATAAAACTTTTGTGATTAGGAAAATGTCAAATAATAACAGATGCATCTCTGTAACCGGAACTGCTGTGTTAGCAGTTTCCTTTGTTTGAAAGAGTATAAGAATTGGGGTCTTGTAATGTATAGGTCATTCAGACTTCCAGGTATGAATCGGACTCTGAATCTATTATTGCAATAATAAAATCTGATTCTGTTTGCCCTTTGGGATGACTCTCAATCTCTTCATTCCATAACATTTTTGGCACCCCAGATGGGACTTTGGATTTTGAGAGGCAGAGAATTTTCTGTCTAGACGTGTTGCCCCGGTGAGTAACGACATTTTCCCAATGAAGGTTCATCAGCCGGCACAGACTCCATTGCAGTCTATAGGAATTCTTCGATGGGGGAATTGTCGTACGCTTGCTGGAGAAGCACTCAGCCAAGGACCCACAAAAGGGCAGACCAGACCCAGAAATTTCAACAAGGGGCCAAGAAGGAAGAAAAGCCGGCAGAGTGAGTATATGTAAAAAGGGGAGCCCCACCTACTTTGAGGTGGAAGAGGGGGCCTGATCACCCCCCTAGGAGACAAGGTGGCATCCTGAAAGTCTCCAGTAAGGAGTTCAAGCCTCCTGTGTTAGGCTGTGTGGGTGGTTAAACCCTTGCTTTCAGTGTAATTAAGAAGAAAGAAGAAATTGTTTATTGTTCTTCCCACCTGGGCTTTATGTAAAACCTGTCTAAATAGGAAGACTCATATAATTTGACTTGATCAATTTGATGTGATTTGTTACAAAATTCCTGGATATGCATCTATAATAATAACATGTAGAATTGATTGTGAGATGTTTGGTCAGCCTGCAAATTAAGTAAACATCGCAGCTTGAAGCTGGGAGAAACGGAAAGTAGTTTGGGCCCACAATCATATTTATGATTTAAACTGCTTTCTGAGTTCTCCCACTGCTTTAAGAATAAGCTATAGGTTGCCCAAGGAAATAAAATTAAAACAAAAAACACAAACACAAACAATCTCCACAGATCTGGAAATGTTTAATGGTATGTGTGTATGTATGTGATCATTTCCAAACCTGCAGGGAGGTTCTTTACAATAGAAATCTTCTAATAACAGTACACCAAAGGTTATTTAGATGATTGGTTTTCATGAAGGAAGCCGTGAATGAAATTTTTGTATGTGAAATTGGTTTTTAGAAACAGTCTGATTGCAGTACAAATGTAAATGTGCGTGTCTGAAATGTCCGGACTGTAATATGTGTATGCTTGTGTGTTGTGAGGTTAGAGTGTGAAATGCAAAAGATTGTTTTGTTTAAAGGATTCTATGTAGTTTAAACATTTTTTCTCCCGGAAACCCCCCTTCCCTTTGGAGGAGAGAAGAGGGGGGGGGGGGAGAGGCTTGTGTGTTCTTTCAAACTTTTTTTTTTCTCTCTGCTGAGAGTAAGGCGGGGCAATGGGTGATCTGCAAATCCTCTCACTGTTTCGGCCTCTTTTTCATCTGCATATAAAAGCTATGCAGATATATTTTCTTTTCTGCTCTGAATACAATCTTGATTTTATTTTTTTCTGGAAATTTTTGAGGTCTAAAACGTTTAATTAAACCTATATAAAGGAAATGATTTTGAAAGATTTTCTGAATCTGCTTGCATTTTACTGAAGGCAGAGAATTGACACTAAAGTTTGATCCAAAGATATTTCAGAGCATGGATCCAAAATACTTTTTTTTATTTTTGAAGGTTTTTTTTTGTATTCCTTTCTGTCTTGCATGTCTGCATACTTAGCAGACAAAGTGCTAAAAATATGGCATATTTTTTCTTTGCTTGTTTGTTTGTAAGCAGCATAAGTTGTTGCTTTTTAGGAATTGTTACAGAGATGGGTTAGCAATTCTAATATGTAGAAAGAGAGATCAAATACTTAGGACATTTGATTAATGACAGCAGTAATATTATTGTGTTGGGGTAGTTATATTATAGCCTAGGGTTACACTTGATTTACTGGATGTTCCTTTGGCAGAAGGAGCTAATTTGTTTATAGATCGAATGGTTAGTGTTAAGGGAGAAAGGAAGTTTTAGTGGAAGCCAGAAAGTTGTCTTTAAGTTGGTCTGCACAGACTTGTACTGACTTGGACGCCAGGACGGCAGTGTTAGGAGGAATTGAATGTTTAGTGTTATCCGAAGAAGGAGTTAGAGAAAGTGGAACTGATGGAAGGGGGAAGGTATGTGATTTGTTTTTGGATCATAGGGAACCTTCAGTCGGCGAAGGAAGAAAGGAATGTGTGGGTGGAACCAAGTGATAATGGGTAAATGAAGTGATGGTGCGGGCAGGGTAGACAGAGTGAAAGACTGCCCAATCCAAAGAAGGGAAGCGTAAGTGTACAATATGATGGCAGAAGATGAAAGTCAGTATTGGTGATGTTGGGTGATTAGTTTTTGGGTTCCGCGGAGAGCCCTTGATAAATTTGGTTGTGGGACTTGAAGAAGAGGAAGTGGTGTTTTTTTAATTGACAGAGATCAGATTACGTGGACAAAGTATTAGAATACACTTAATTAGTGAAGGGAGTAGGAAAATCACTCTTGATAGAATGGAAGGGGTGGCCTCTCAGCCTCTTCCTTAAAACAAGCAAGAACTAAGGAAATTCTTAGGTTGGTTGGATACTGCAGATTCTGGATTGATGGGTATGCTGATCTTACCAAACCCCTATATGCAAAATTGATTGAATCTTCCCCTTGGAGTTTGAAAGAGGAAGCCTTGTAAATTTGAAACATGCTTTAACCAAGGCTCCTGTATTAAGTTTGCCAAATTTGGAACAGCCATTCCATCTCTTTGTGAACACAGAGAATGGAATCTCGTGAGGAGCACTGGCTCAGTATTGGGCAAGACAAAAGAAGTCTGTGGCATTTCTATCAAATACTGGTCCAAGACAGTAGGAAATTGACCCTTGGGGGAGCCCTTATTGTGAGCACCCCATCTAAAATATTAAACAATTTTAATGCAGCAGACAGACTTGATTTTCACTACTGATCACAATTTGAATCTAACATTGTTCTTAGCCAACACCAGATCAGTATGGATTAGAACATTATTGGGCTGAAGTAATTGATTTACAAACACAAATAAGACTTGATTTTGAGGAACACCCCCTGGAGAAAGGAGAAGCAATTTTTTAATGCTATTTTACATGGACACACTAAAGAGATCATTGGAAGCAATTATTACCAAACTGTGCTTAGAAGCCCATTTGCCATGGCTTCAAGTTTGTTTGTTTGTTTTCCCTCTGGCTTTGTACGTTTTTTTAGAACTACCTCACGAACTAAATACCAGTTGTCTCCTTTGAACTTTTATATGGGAGACCCCCGGCTTTGTTTGAATACCATTTTCAACGTTGGCCTGACTTAGCTCACAAAGGAGAAGTTGAAGCTAGAAGATTGCTTTTGCAGTTACAACAACACAACAATCCTGTTAATCAATTAAGGCATTATATGCAAGACTGCAGACCACCCCCTATTACTACTGCAGGCCATGATTACAAACCAGGTGATAGAGTGTGGGTCAAACATTGGACAGATGAACCTTTAAAAACCTAAGATGGAAAGGACTGTGTACTGTTGTGATGTGTTCACCTCTTGCAGTTAAGCTGTTAGCAGGCAAATCCTGGATCCAGTGGACGAGACTGAAGCCAGCAAACCAGAGTGATCCCGTGACATACCAGGTGACATGGACTGAGAAACCCCTCGTACTGGGATTTAAGAAGAAAACACCCTACTGAATCCTACCGGGTAACGGATTCTCTACATACGGTGGTGATCTCCAGCCCTGTTTAGACCACACCGGAAGCTGGTCTTCAACACACGGCGGAAGATTTGTAAGACGGATTACAGCCTTCACTTTGTACATATACATTTTTCTTATCTATCATATAACATGTTCTTACACATACTGATGTTAGAGGAAGATTGGGTGTGGGGACTCTGGGCAGCTACTATCCTAGCCCTTTCTGTGGGAAGTCTAGGACTGAGGTTGATACTGCTCTTTCCCAAGTTACACATATCCCTAACCCTCTTCCTGACGTGGTGAGTTTGTGAGATAAGGGTGCTGTGATATTAAGGCCCTGTGTGTGTGTGTGTGTGTGTGATTATTTCTTTATAGCTTTGGGACATTGTTTGCAGTAGGACTCTCAAGTGACCACATAATACACTTGGGTACCCTCAGTAGCAACACTTTAGGTCAAGTGCGCTCCCACCAAAAACGCATTGTCTATGCAAGGGGTCGTTACTTTAGACCTAAAACAACTCCTCGCCCTAAGGTTGCCTTGTTGACATTCCCAGCTGAGGGGGGAATAGATAAGGAAAATGGAGCCTTGCAACAATTACACAAAGGAGATTACTGACCCTGCATCTTATTATGCTATTCCTGTCAAACCACAACTCTGGGTTAGAACAAAGGCTACAATTCTCCTTGAAAGGGATAGTACAGATAAAATACCCGTCTCACCAATACAAGAAGATTTTTATGAGGCATTCAAAAGATTGGGAAAAGTCGCCTTCCTATTGCAGGCCTAATTGCTACAGGTGTAGACCTCATAGGAACACCTTCTTTGTGTATAGAGAGACATCAGAAACTTGGTAGGCCTGTAGGATCCCTGACAGAGGAACACTGTCAGTCAGAAATATATTTGGGCCCTAACATGAACTTGGCGGACATAAAACTAACAAAAGGTATTTTTCCCTCTGCCCACCACATATTTCAACAAAAGGTCACTTTCTCCACACCACCAGAAATGACCTTTAGGAAGGAAAAGTGGGGAAGATGAAATCTGTCCTTTGAAAGCTGTCCAAGACCATTTCAGCCCCCACGATTTCTGCTCTGGTCCAACTTAAAGTCCAAATCGGGTTTATGTATCCTTTTTCCACCTGGAAATACTACCTCCCGATATCTTTTTGAAGGACCAATCCTCAGAGATAAACAAAAGGACCTGGCACTAGAAGTTGCAGCCGTTGCAGCCATTAGCAGGAATGTTTGTGGCAGGGACTTTGGGGGTCTGGACTAATGAAAACAACAGGAGGATTCATGCCTTCTCCATGAACATAGGAGTCTGTATAGAGGAAAAAGGAGTGTTCTTCTTGTGTGGAAAGGATGCATATTTGTGTTTGCCAACAAATTGGACCGAAACATGTACCCTAGCCCACCTTTTCCCTAAAATAGGTGTTGTCAATGGAGAACATGCTATCCCTGTTCCCCTTATGGGACATGTCCAAAAGAGGGTCCCGATATTGATTCCACTTTTAGTGATTCTGGGAATGGGAACTGCTGTTGGAACTGGAGTGGCAGGATTAACCCACTCCTTAATACAGTTCCGGCAAATATCAGAGGAGCTTCAAGAAAGCCTAAATCAGATTGCTGGAACCTTGGTCGAAGTCCAAGATCAGATACATCCATTAGCTGCCGTTGTTCTCCAAAACAGACGTGCTCTGGACCTCCTAACAGCTGAGAAGGGAGGAGCATGTTTATTTTTGGGAGAAGACTGTTGTTTCTGTATGAACAAATCAGGTATAGTCCGGGATGGTGCTAAGGAATTGCAGGAAAGGGCTTCCAAAATAAGCCACAGGTTACAAACATCAGAGATGTGGTTTTCTTGGGTGCCAGGTTCTGGATGGATTAAGCAGGTGATATTCTTGTTCATCTGTGCATTAGCTGGTCTAGCGTTCATCCCACGCTTAATCCCAGTTCTCAAACAACTATCAATAAGGGCACTAAAAGAGTTACAAGTTGAAAAAGAGCTAGCCTTAACAGAACATTTTCTTAATCAACTTGGTCCCTGTCCCTATCCTAGGAGAGAACATAAAGATTCCGGGCAGACTTATATGTGGAAATGGAAATAGTGGAAGAAGGAAAAGACTCTCCCGAAGAATCATTAGAGTAATAACCTATCCTTAGTTTTTATTATTAGACTCTATTTTTGGTATCTTTGTTTATTGGAACGTTGTATACTCAGTAGTACCCTAATAATAGATTGTGGGAGTTTCTGCATAGAAAAACTCCCAGAGGGGGGAATATTATAGTTAATAGTAATAGTAGCATTAATGCGGGTTCAGATAGATGACCATTGAGGGCTCTCTTCACTCAAAGTAGTAAAAGCAAGAACATGTGCTTAAATACATTCGACCGGAAAACACTTTCACTGGATTCTTTCCTAAAGAGGCCCCATCTGTCACAAGTTAGGAACAAACAGTGACATATGGCTGAAGAGGGCCAGGTCAAGGGAATCTACCTCTCTAGGAAACTCCCTCGGTAAGCTAAAAATACTTTAATTATCTATGCTATAGAAATCTACAGAAATTATGATTGTTTTGGTTAGGATATTGTAAAACTTTTGTAATTAAGAGATGTCAATTGAATAACGAATGTATCTGTGTAACCGGAACTGCTGTGTTAGCAGTTTCCTTTGTTTGAAAGAGTATAAGAATTGGGGTCTTCTAATGTATAGGTCATTCAGACTTCCAGGTATGAATCGGACTCTGAATCTATTATTGCAATAATAAAATCTGATTCTGTTTGCCCTTTGGGATGACTCTCAACCTCTTCATTCCATAACAATATGGAAGGATGAATAACATATATATTGTTTGGGAATATTAGTATTGCATATAATGGAAGTCAAGGGGGATGGGAGGGGGGTGGAGGGGGAGGGTTAGGGTTAGGGTGGGATTGGGAGGGAATTTTATATATTTTTTCTATATGTATTTTATAATGTTGGGCAAGGGCGGGGG
The DNA here is from genome assembly GCA_012654045.1 of Ptyas mucosa. NCBI lineage: Eukaryota > Metazoa > Chordata > Lepidosauria > Squamata > Colubridae > Ptyas > Ptyas mucosa. The sequence goes on from WNWU01020310.1 coordinate 17,258, forward strand.
GAAAAATGGGGGAAAATTTGTATTTGTAAAACTTTTTCAATTAAAAAAAATAAATAACAGGGCTTTAGACCACTGTACTATCCAAAGTCATTGATTCCATGACTTTGCAGGTGACACAGCATAAAGAGATTGGTCTGTAATTTTCAACTAGGCTGGGGTCTCCCTTTTTGAAGATAGGGATGACCATGGCTAGTAACCATAGGTTGGGTAGGGAGCTGGTCCTGAAAGATTTTTCAAAGATTATGCTTAGGGGTTCTGCTATAGCAGTGGAAAGCTTTTTTAGGAAGTATGCACATAGTCCATCAGGTCCAACAGACAGAGATAGTTTCAGTCTACGTAGTGCTTTTTTAACATTATCTTCTCTGAAATCTATTTGTGTTAGATCGTTGTAGTCATTAGTAGTATGACTAGGGACTGTTGGGCATGAGCCATTGCTGTTAACAAAGACTGAGCCAAAGAATGTGTTAAAGAGTTTTGCTTTAACTGCTTCATCATTGCATTCTTTACCGTTAGGTCCTTTTAGGGGTGGGATGGATCTCGAGTCTTTTAAGTTTGTTGTTTACAAAATTATAAAAAGCGTGATTGGATTTCGTGTGCAGAAGGTTTTCTTCTTGTTTGATGTGGTAATTGGTGCATTCAGTCTTTATTTGGCGGCATATATTTTTGTAGCGGCTTTTAAAGTTAGCTACATAGCCAGTTTTGTTTTGTTTTTTTCGGTTGTTTTTATAATCTCCGTTTTCACAGCCTGCAGCAATTTTTCTGTACTTTGGTTCACATAATCACTCCAACTTCATTTTTCTTCTTCTACAGTTTGATGAATTTACAATAGTCCTCTGCCCTCTATTTTTCTTGGCAGGTACAACCTGTTGATGTCACTTGGTGGATGTAAAGCGTGGTACATATTCAAAAGTTTGCGCGTTTTCCGGTCCAGGTTTTCCAGTTCAGCCACAGTCCAGTTGATGGTTCCAGCTGAATAGTGTATCACTGGAACTGACCATGTATTAATGGCTTTAATTATGTTTCCAGCATTCAGCTTTGATTTTAATATTTTGCGGATCCTCCTGATGTATTCCTTTTGTGTTAACTCTTTGACTTTTCCATTCAAGATGTTATCTGCTTCCAATATGCCTAGGTATTTGTAACCATCATCCTTTGTTAATGCCTTTACTATGTTTCCATTTCCCAGTTCTATTCCTTCTATTTTTTCCATTTTTCCTTGCTGCATGGATAATATAGGGAGAGAAAAATGAACCGGGTGGTTCTTTTCCAGAGGCGATTGCTCTTCTTTAACCTGATGTGACAGAGACCTGAACAACTGAGCAGGGAAGTCTGAGCCGTGTGGGACCAGGAATAGAGTGCACTGACCCAGAGTGAGTATAAGTACGGGGTACTTATGGGATGTCTCGCTGTGGGTGGTCTGACTCCTTGAATGTCTGGTGCTGTGTGGCTGTTGAGATGCATTAGATGTGATTAGTACTCACGTTGAACATGCTCACCTGAGCTTTCCTCTGCGGTTCCATTTTTCTGGGCAACTGGAGTGGCCAGAGGCTAAGCGTGTTGAGTGGATTTTTTAAGAGAAAAGGAGTTCAAGGAGGGAAGTATCGGCTTTAGCTATAAATAGATAAGTAACTATGGGGCCCCGATATGGAATATTTGTTAAGGATCCTGAGAAGTTTATGGAGGGAAACATAAGGAAACTCCTTCTATGTTCCCCTGTTCTGTCCCCGTCTCACACACGCACACAAACAGTCAGCCAGGAGTTAATAAAACCAGCAGTCAGGAATTCCTTTGAGATAACAGAATTGGCAGCAACCCAGTAGCTGCCTGCCAAAGACTTTACTCATAAAGGGAGGTTTTTCTCCTTTGTCTGATACACCAAAATAAGTCCACAAAGCCAAAGAATTGTCAAGTCCAGTCCATAATAAATCCAAGGAGGGAATATAACAAAGTTCCAGAAATGCAGTATACTTGCTAGCTTTTCAGTTTGTCCGTCACAAGGCCTGAATGGCCACCACACCCCCTTTTATCCCCTGTGGAGTGTGGTCCAGTGACTCAGCTTAATCTCTGGCACGCCGCTTTCTCTGCTGCGCGCACTTATCTTTCTGACGCTGTTGGGGATCCACCCAAGACTCATCTCTGTCACTGTCTAACTGCAGCTGCTTGGAAGTGCCTGGCTCCTGGCCTATCTCTTGGCCTTCGGAGGACACCTGAGGCATTGCCAGAGAGGAGGGTCCTGGAGAGGGAGGCCTCGTCAACTCCTCTCCTTCACTTTCGGAATCTTCTCCCTCTGATACGACAGGCTCGGGGGTCGGAGCCACAACACCCCCTTATCCCTTTTATTAAGGGATAAGAACATCCCCAGGGCAGAAACGGGTAGTCCAGCGCTTAAGGGGATAGAACAACAGGAGTGAGAAGTCACTAAAACAATTAGCTTGTTATGGGTGGAAGATGTAGTAATACCGTAATGGTATGCAGATCATTCTCATTCTTGACTGAGGCAGAAAACTCTGAAAGAATGAGGGTAAAGAAGGAAAGGTTTATTGTTCTTCCTACCTGAGGTTAAAAGCGACGTGATGTGATTTCTGTTGTGATAGTGATGTGATAGTGATATGTGCGTGCCGGCGAATTAAGCGAACTTCTTGGCTTGAGCTTGGAGCTGTGGAAAACAGGTGGTGGTTAGGGCCCGAAATCATGTCTGTGATTAGAAACCACATCCTAAGGTTTTCCATTGCTTGAGGAATAAACTACAGGATGTCAGGGATGAAACCTTCCCAGGTTTTATTCCAGGTTTGCAAATGTTGTTAAATGGTAGGTATGTGTGAAGGCGTCTGTGCGTAATGAGAGTTGTTTAGGCAAGAGAGCTCATTGGCTTGTAAAAAAAAAATAATAATAATACTGAGAAGGTGTTGGTGACCACCTTTAAAGCGCTCCATGGCATAGGGCCTGGGTACTTACAGGACCACCTTCTGCCACCAATAGCCTCCCACCAGCCAGTTCGCTCCCACAGAGAGGGCCTCCTCAGGGTGCCATCGGCCAGACAATGTCGGCTGGCGACCCCCAGGGGGAGGGCCTTCTCTGTGGCAGCACCTGCCCTCTGGAGAGTCGGAGGATACCAGATCTTGCCGTGCCCTCAAAACTTTTTTATTTCATCAAGCTGGGCTGGCATAACACCCCCCCCCTTAGATATTTTTAGACATTTTTAACTGTAAATTGATTTTAGTTGGGGTGTTTTAAATTTATTGGGCCAAAATTTGTTTAATTCTTTTAAACATTTTAAATTTTGTATGTGATGTTTTTTATTCTTGGCTGTTCACTGCCCTGGGTCCAGCAGGAGAAGGGCGGTATAAAAATTGAATAAAATAAAATAATAAATAAATAAACAAATAAATAAATAAATAATAAAGCCCCCTGAAATAATTATGCTGACTAGTTGGCAGGGAGAAAGCATGTGTGTATGTTAGTGTACATTAAAAGGTCTGACTGCAGTATAAATGTGAGTGTGTGTGGAAAGCCCTCACACGGGAGTGGTAAGGTGATCCTGACACTTCTGAATGCCTGTGAGCTGAACCCTCTAGAGATCTCCTTTTGTATAATGAAATAGTAAGTGGCAAGGGTTTGTTGTTGTTGTTGTTGTTATGAAGCTAATAGCAAGCGTTCGAATGAGAAAGAGAGATGAGAGAGAGATCCTGCGGAGAAGTGGGATTAGAAAGAGGTATTTACGATGTTAAATGGAGACAGGAGTAGTATCTTTCCTCCCTATATTTCCCCTTTCTTTTTGTTCTGAACAAGAGAAGTAGGAAAGGGTGGGGCGCGCGGTTTGTTTTCCCTTTTACACATTTTTTTTCCCTTCGCCGTTTTTCTGAGAGAAAGGAGGGGCGAATGGGTGATTGGATCCTGCAGCATTGTGTCTGACTGCATATGGCGGCTACGCAGATATATTTCCTGTCCTGATCTGACTCGCGATTTTGATTTTATTTCTTTCTGTGAAATGTTCGAGGTGTTTAAATACATTTATATAATAGAGGAGTGACATTCAAAGTTTGAAACAAATATTTTTTGGAATAGAGACCCAGATTACCTCTATTAGCTGATTTTTTAAATTTTTTTTTTTTTTTACTTTTTGAAAGTGTTCTTTTTATCACCCTCTTTTATGTCTTTATGTCTGGGCATTTTGAATGATTTTGAATGCTGAGAAGTTAAGGGGATTTCTAAAATAGCCTGGATATTGAATAGTCTGGTGAATAGTTTTTTTAAATTTCATTTATATGCCGCCCTTCTCCGGAGACTCAGGGCGGCTTACAATGCGTTAAGCAATAGCCTTCATACTTTTGTATATTTATACAAAGTCAGCTTATTGCCCCCACAACTGGGTCCTCAATTTACCTACCTTAGAAAGGATCGAAGGCTGAGTCAACCTTGAGCCTGATGAGATTCGAACCTGCAATAATTGCAGACAGCTGGTGTTAATAACAGGGTGCTTTAGACCACTGTACTACCAAGGCTCTTTGACTATGTTATTTTAGCTTAGTGTTGTCCAGATAAGGGATGTTCCCTTGAGGGAAGAATTACTTACTGGTAGAAGGTAAAGATGGACTTTTTGGTCTGGCTAGCAAGTTACCGGTAAGTTAGTCTGTATAGACTTGTGCTTCAGACTTGTGCCTTAAGACTTGTGCTTTAGATCAAGCTTTGCATTTCTCTGAAGCTTGTGGAAATAGTTTAGCTGACTTGTGATCAGCATTTATTGATGAAAAGCCATAGGAAGTTGTTTGGAAGGCAGGTGATGAAGATAGGTTTGAAGAGATGAAGAAAGCTATGATACAGGCTCCGGTTCGCTCCAGCGCTGATGTGAAGAGTAGATTTAGCAGTTTGACTTTTCACCCACTTATTCCCCCGGCAGATAACATCCCCTAGGAGATGAGATGGGGGGGGGGGTGAATTCCTGTGAATTGAAGTAGCCAAGAAGACAAGAGTGACTTGGAAGATGGCTAATGAGATGCTGAGAATTGAGGAACGGAAAGGGAAGGGTTTGGGGTCAGAGGGTCAGTGTCGGCTACGATGGAGTCTGGGCCTAGATCGTTATTCTCAATAAATGAAAGGTTTCATCAAAGACTTTCTGTTTGGAAATGCAATTTATTTGAGATAACATCGGAACCTGACATTGAGCTTGCCTGATTTAAGGAAACTCTTCCACTTGTCTGTAGCAGTGGAAGATGGCATAGCCAAAGGAGTGTTGGTTCACATGTGGGCTGGGAAGAAGAGATCTGTAATATTTTTGTCAAAATTGATGGATCTTGTGGTGCAAGGTTGGGTACTTCGTTGGGTGAGGGTGACTTTCCCGCCGCCTTGAAAGAGGAGGTGGTGAGGCCTCTCCTCAAGAAGCCTTCCCTGGACCCGGCAATGTTGGTAAATTATCGTCCGGTCTCCAACCTTCGCTTTTTGGCGAAGGTTGTTGAGAGTGTGGTTGCGCAACAGCTTCCCTGGTACCTGGATGAAACGACGTATCTGGATCCGTTCCAGTCGGGTTTCAGACCCGGGTACAGCACGGAAACGGCATTGGTCGCGTTGGTTGATGATCTCTGGAGGGCCCGGGACAGGGGTTGTTCCTCTGTCCTGGTCCTGTTAGATCTCTCAGCGGCTTTTGATACCATCGACCATGGTATCATGCTGCACCGGTTGGAGGAGCTAGGGGTGGGAGGCACTGTGTTACAGTGGTTCTCCTCCTTTCTCTCTGACCGGTCGCAGTCGGTGTTGACAGGGGGGCAGAGGTCGACTCTGAGGCCCCTCATATGTGGGGTGCCACAGGGGTCGGTCCTCTCGCCCCTCCTGTTCAACATTTATGTGAAGCCGCTGGGCGAGATCATCCGTGGTTTTGGGGTGAGATATCATCAGTACGCTGACGACACCCAGCTGTACATCTCCACCCCAGACCACCCCAACGATGCCCTTGAAGTGATGTCCCGGTGCCTGGAGGCCGTGCGGATCTGGATGGGGAGGAACAGGCTCAGACTCAATCCATCCAAGACCAAGTGGCTGTGGTTCCCGACGTCCCGATATAGTCAGCTGGTACCATCGCTGACTATCGGGGGTGAATCATTGGCCCCGTCAGAGAGGGCGCGCAACTTGGGCGTCCTCCTGGATTCACGGCTGTCTTTAGAGGAGCATCTGACGGCCGTGACTGGGAGGATTTTTCATCAGGTTCGCCTGATTCGCCAGTTGTGTCCCTTTCTGGATCGGGACTCGTTACACACGGTCACTCACGCCCTCGTCACCTCTCGCCTGGACTATTGTAATGCTCTCTACATGGGGCTCCCCTTGAGGAGCACCCGAAGGCTCCAACTGGCGCAGAGTGCGGCCGCGCGGGTGGTGATGGGAGCGACGTGGCGCTCCCATGTTACTCCTCTCCTGCGCGAGCTGCACTGGCTCCCGGTGGTCTTCCAGGTGCGCTTCAAGGTGTTGGTTACCACCTTTAAAGCGCTCCATGGCTTAGGACCCGGGTACTTACGGGACCGCCTACTACCACAAATAGCCTCCCACCGACCGGTACGTTCCCATAGAGAGGGGCTCCTCCGGGTGCTGTTGGCCAAACAATGTCGGCTGGTGGCCCCCAGGGGGAGAGCCTTCTCTGTGGGGGCACCCACTATCTGGAACGAGCTCCTCCCAGAGTTACGGAGGATCCCGGATCTTCGTGCCTTCCGCCGTGAGCTAAAAACTTTCCTGTTCCACCAGGCGGGCCTGGCCTAATTCTTCCCTTTTCCCCTTCTTTTGTAAAATAATTTAGAAATTTTAAATTGTAAAGATTTTAATTTGGGGTTTTAATATTTTAAATTTGGGATTTTAAATATTGGGGCCAATTTTTAATTCGGTTTTATTTGGCTTTTAAATTTTGTATATATGTTTTTTTATTTATGGCTGTTCACTGCCCTGAGTCCCCTCGGGGAGAAGGGCGGTATATAAATCTAATAAAATAAAAAAATAAAAATA
>WNWU01020311.1:0-13598 GCA_012654045.1 Ptyas mucosa
TCCTTCCTTCCTTCCTTCCTTCCTTCCTTCCTTCCTTCCTTCCTTCCCCTCTCTGTCTCTTTCCTTTCTCCCTCCCTCCCTTCCTTCTTGCTCTGGCAAAGTGGCTGCACTTCCATTGCCCTCTGCCTCTGCAGCTTCTGCAGCACCTGGCTTCGCCCACGGCCCCAAGCTTTGCTCCTTGGGAAGCCCTGGGGCAGGGGAGGTGTGTTGGAGATGGACAGGGGAGCGTCCAGTTCCTTCCTGCCCCTCCTTCGATTCTTTTTAGAAACAGCCCATGAACTAAAAGGAAGGAGGAAGAGAGAGAGAGAAAGAAACTGTCACCCCCTCCCATCTCCCACTGGGCTTCAGTGGAAACGCGAGACTTCTGGATTCCCAAATACGGCAACTCGGAAGGCAGCCCCTTACCCTGAATGGGGCCGACCCCTTTCCTGGGGTTCTCACTGCCCCCCCCTACATTTTTTTAAAAAAGTTTTTAATTTTTTACAAACATATCAGTGTGTGAACAGTGTGGTACCTGAGTATCATACATTTCATACAAGAAAATTAGTATTAATGATATTTGTTTCATTGAACAAGCTTATATAATAATAATACACATTATATTATATTACATTACATTACACTACACTACACTACATTACATTATATGATATGATATGATATGATATTATCTGAATACCCGTGTTCCGCTACGAAACTTTGTGATTGGACTTGATAAATCAACAGAGTTTGAAAATTAATGAGTAGTTACGATAGGTCTCTCTTCTCCCTCTTTTCTCCCTCAGGCTTGCCTCACAGAAGCCTCCCCTATCCTATCCTCTTCTCTCTCTTCCAGTATAACTCATGAGCAACTTCAACCAAACTTGGTACACAGATAACTCACTCTCTGGGAAAAATTACTGTTTATATAAGTTACTCCTAACACCACTCGGTGTGTGTGTGTTCTGTCTGTCTGTGTGTGTGTTCCAGCATAACACTGGAACGCCTGGGCCACTGAAAAGGAATGAATTAGATCTATAGTAGGGGCCTGTCTTCACCCTACTCCTATGCCCATCATCCCTTCCCCCTCCCATGCGCTCCTCTTTCCCGCCCTGTCTATGATCCTGGCACTTTGCCCCAAATCCATCAGGCACTTCCCCATTGGTCCACCAGAGGGCAAATGTAACAGCTGGCTTTCTAGAGCAGCGGTTCTCAACCTGGGGGTCCCGACCCCTTTGGGGGTCGAACGGCCATTTCACAGGGGTCGCCAAAGCCCCCTCTCGCCCCACCCCGCCCCCATGCCTTCACTCACCCTCACCCTCTGCCGGTCGCCGGTCGCTTACCCCACCCACTCCCAATCTACTGTATTGCTGCCTCCTGAGTCCCAGCTGATGGCTAGAGGGAAAAAAACCTGTTTAAATTCTTGCCACGGGGCTTCAAAGGGCTGCCCTACAGCTGATCAGTGTTAAAAGAAAACAAATGAGTAGACGGGTGCCTGCAAAAATAGAAAAAACAGCCCCTTTCAGCTTCAGCATAGGTTAATTAGCATAAATTGATTAGATCCGCCTCCCGACTCTCAGCTGATTTGCTCTCAGCAGTTTTGTGGAGGGCTCTGTTGCTAGCTAGCTGCAAAGAGGTAAATTGCTGGAGCAGATATTTTTTCCCCTAGCTATGCTGAAAAAGCGAAACTGAAAGTAAAACAGAGTCTTTGCTGCAACGTGACAAAATGAGGCAGAGAGAGATTTCTTTTTCTTTTTCCTCACCAAAAAACTGCAAACAATGGGAAATTTAGGGCTAGAGGAGGTTCAAGATTTTAAAACACAAAAGAAAAAAAGCTCTGTTTAACTAGGGAATTGTAATAATTGAGATACTATTAATTGTATATTGTGTTGAAAGCAGAAATGGTTAAGTTGTGGTTTGGAGGAATGTATGCGAGAAATTATTTGGTTTATTATTATTGGTAAATATAATTAATGGATTTGTAAGAAATTGGATTGCATGGAAATAATTGGAATATTCATGTTCATATTGATTAATATACAAAAAAGATAGTTATATAACTAATTGATTTATATTAAAATGTTGAATTTGTATTAAACAACTGTATTACACAATTACATAATTAACCAATGTGGGGATGAATATAAAAATAGATGACAATGGGAAGGGGTATAATATAGAATAGAAGTGAAAAATTGAATTTGATTAAGATTAGAGATGAGGATGAAGGGTAATATTGGTTTTTTTAAAAAATAGATGAGGAATAAATATGGCAAAAAGGAAATATAGAAATTGTAAATTTAATTGAAATGACTAAACACAGTTTAAATTTGTGAACCGGGCAAATACTCTGTTCAAAGAAAATACATTGTATGTTTGTATGTGTTTTTCTAATTATTGCTATTTATTCATATTTGTTCTCTTTTATTCTTTAAAGTTTAACAATTCATTCTTTATCTTAATATCTTTATATTTGTTTGGGGTTGGCTTTCTTCCCTTTCATCTTTTTTATTGTACAGCAATCTTTCTCCTCAAACCTACCACCTCTCTCTTTTCTTTTCTTTCCTTCTTACTTTCTCTTCCCCCCCCCTTCTTCTCCTCCCTACTTCCTCTTCCTTTCTCCTTCTCCTCCTCTCTTCCTCCCTCTCTTACCCTCACTCCTACTCTAATTTCCCTTCCTTCATCCCTCTCTATTGCTGTATCCTTTTATGCATATGGACTACTCAGAGGGCTGAAAAAGCTATTTTTGACTGGTCCTCGCACTTTTGACCAGTCCTCGAACTTACAACTGTCCTCACATTTTATGTTTTTGCCTTATCTTGTCACCATGGTGAAAAGAAGCAGTTGTGAAATGAGTGACATGGTTGTTAAGAATGCTGCACGGGCATAAATGTGAGGATGGTCGTAAGTGTGAGGACCAGACAAAAGTGCGAGGACCTGTCAGAAATGAGTAGTCCCTATACACATAGCCATGGCCACCCTGTCACATGACCTCCAAGCCACGCCCACAGAACCAGTAGTAAAAATTTTTAGAATCCACCCCTGGTTGGGGGGTCACCACAACATGAGGAACTATATTAAAGGGTCGCGGCATTAGGAAGGTTGAGAACCACTGTTCTAGAGGAAGCTGCAAAGGAACTGACATCACAAACAATTGCTGCTCTAGGACGCCGCATTCACTCTCAATGGCCTAGGCATTCCAGAGTTATGCTGGAACATACATACATACAGCCTTCATATAAGCAATAAGATCTTCAATTATTGCTTATTCAACTTGTTATTTGGTTATTTAATATTTCAATAGATTGCTTTTATATTAATCACCATATTCTATATAATACAACTAAGGCATTATTAATCATATTTGTCACATTTAGCATACATATGCATATTCATATTAAATTATATCTTTTATTTTTTGTTTAATCAGTAATTCTATGTTGTTTATATGCCAATCTCCATAGTTTAAATACACTTAATAACATCTTTCATTAAATATTATCCATCATATTTGTTACGTTTAACAAACATATATTTCTAATAATAATAATAATACCCTCGTTTATATTAAACTAGCTGAATACCCGTGCTCCGCTACGAAACTATGTGATCGGGCTTGATAAATTGACACAGCTTGAAATTTTTGTTTTTTTTAATCAAGTTTTATTGGTTTTTTGCCCCCTAATACACACCTACATATTTTATGAAACAGAATATTGACCATATCATATACAACTTATCATATCCAAATATATTTTATTTAGTTACAATTTCTGCCAAAGTGTTTTTTCCATATTTTTAATCAAATCTTAATATTTCTATTCTTATTTCTATAAACAATATCTTCTTTCATCCTCAAATTCTATTTTCTCCATTTTTAATCATATACATCCTCATCCTATTCCCCTTCCTTTCCCCCACTCCTCTCTTATTTCCCCCTTCTTACCTTCTCTTCTACTCCTGACCCCCGCCCTTCCTTCCTCTCCTTTCCCCTTTCTTCCTTTTTTTTTTTTTTTTTTAAATTTGATTTATATGCCGCCCTTCTCCGGAGACTCAGGGCGGCTTACAATGTGCTAAGCAATAGCCTTCATACTTTTGTATATTTATACAAAGTCAGCTTATTGCCCCCACAAACTGGGTCCTCAATTTACCTACCTTAGAAAGGATGGAAGGCTGAGTCAACCTTGAGCCTTGGTGAGATTCGAACCTGCAATAATTGCAGGCAGCTGATGTTAATAACAGGGCTTTAGACCACTGTACTATCCAAGGCTCTTTCCTCTCACTCCCTCTCCTTTTCCTCCCCTCTCCTCCCCTCTCCTCTCCTTTCTATCTTCTTTGCTGTATAATATTCTTCTATTCTAATCATATATACTTTCTTTCAATTTTTTTCAGATTTATTCTATCTATCAATATTATCATCGTAATTGTACATTGGGCCAGGCTGGCCTTGAGAAGCTGTGGGGACAGGGTTCTGCTGCTGTTGAGAAGGTGAAGGAGGGTCTTCAAAGAGGAAGACCCCCGGCTGATCCCCCTCCACCCCCCCCCCCACATTTCAGCAGTCAAAAGAGAAGTGGAGAGGACACCAGCTCTGCACCTCTGCAATTGTTTATTTCTCGAGCAAAGAAAGCAGAATTTTAAAAAATCACATCATTTCTGGATTTGGAGGCAATGTGATGTCCCGATGCAGGAAGTCCTCAACTTACAACCACAGCTGAACCAAATGAACCCATTTCTGTTGTTCAGCGAGACCGTCAAGTGAGCTTGGCCCATTTTATAACTTTGCCTGCAACCGCTCTTAAGCGAATTGGTGCAGGGGTGAAGTTAGTAACAGAGTTGTTCAGTGAATCCCAGCGTCCCCCTGGATTTTGCCGATTGGAAGGTTGCCAAAGGGGATCCTGTGAGCCCGGGACATTGTAACCATCATAAAGATGAGTCAGTTGCCACGCACCTGCATTTTGATTGCATGATCCTGGGGATGTTGCAATGGTCGTAAGGGTGAAAAACGATCATAAGTCTGTTTTTTCAGGGCCGTTAGAACTCCGAATGGTCAGAGAAGTACTGGTTGTAAGTTGAGGGGGATCTTTGTTATCTAGGAATGATAACAGGAATCGAACTGCTGAAATGATCTTTTCTTGAGAGATCAAGAGGATGTATTTGATTTCCTATGCCATCTGATTCTGCTCTCTCAACGTCTGGATGTGCTCGTCCTGTAAGTTGGGCTCCAAGTACAGCCGGTTGATGTAGTATCTACCCCCATTCTTCAAAAAGGTTCTGTGCACCATTTCCATCAGCTCTGAGACCTGCGACTCCCGCTCGTCTCCCACAAACTTGTTGTTGAACCCACAGAAGTGGTTCCCGCACCGCTGGATCAGTTCCTGCAGATTCCAGTTGTCGGACTTTTGGACGTACTCCTGGAGGGGGTCCCCACCCAAATCCTCCACGCAGGTGAAGAGGACGATCGTATACGTGGCAGACTCATCCCCAAAAATATCCCGGATGCGTTTTGCAGCGGTCACATCTTCCATGGTGAAGCGCCCCACCTGGGTTACAAAAATCAGGGCATGGGGGCCAGGCCAGGAGAGTTTGACACAAGACATGATCTCATTGTGCACAATTTCATCATCATCTTCAGAATCAAACATGGCAGACGTGTCGACCACAGAGATTTCCCTGCCCTTCCAGCTTCCCTGCCCCCTTTGGCACTTCAGGGTGACGGTTTGTGCCGCCAAGGTGGACTTGAACTCCCTCCGGCCGAGGATGGTGTTGCCCGTGGCACTCTTCCCGCCTCCGGATTTTCCAACCAGGATCAGCCGGAGTTCGTTGTCCACCCCTGCGGGTTTGGAAGACAATATTATGAAGAGGAATCAAAACATTTCTCACGGGCCCAGGAAGAAAGGGGGAGGGCATCATGTTGGGGCATCATTGAACCAGCTGATTTCGGAAAAGAGTCATCCCTGCCCTGAAGTGATTCAATTATGGTTTGTGTGTGTGTGTGTGAATCTCCCAGAGTTGCTAAAATGGGCTGCTCAGCCATGCATATTCCCACAATGTGTGAACCCCACTTTAGCAGCTGTCTGAATACAGTCACTGCGTCCAGCCCCCCTCCCTCTCCACGGGTCTAAGCAAACTGAGATTGACCCAAAAGAGGCTCAGGGCTGCTGGGACGTGGTGCGTGATGAGGATTCTGGGCCAGGGTGTGATGACCCAGCACAAGGCATGAAGACCACACAGCCAGCTCCCCTTTCAATTCAATTCAAACTCTCCTTTAATGCTCCAACTTTCCCCCAAACGCTCCCACATTTATGGCAAGTCCCGGAGCAGAGTGCTCTCTCTCTCTCTCTCACACACACACACACGGAGCAGCCTCTCTGAGGGCTCCGAATTGAGAACACCACCCGACCCAGATCTACATTGTGAGATTCACGTTGTCCCTCGCTCCTACTTTGAGGCAGTCCATAAGTGAGCATACGTGTGCTTTCAAGACCCAATTGTCATTTCTGTTTGTGCCTTTTCATGTGGGACTCCCCCAATGCAGAGGAGGAGGCTCCATGTGTAGGGCGCATGGGTTTGTGTGTGTGCATGGGCTGCTCGGTCCTGCGTTTGCATTTTTGTGTAAATAAATATATTTTCCATTGATATTCGCCACAGACAAGATAGAAGGGAACAGCATAGGGAACACACAGAATAAAAAAGGTGGCCGGGATGGGTGGGTGGGTAGGAAACGCCTCCTCTATCCTTAAGGCAAATAATCACAGCACAGATTGACTCAGGCAGGAGCCAGGACTCTCCAACTAGTCCACCACATCTGCGTGTTCCAGCCCATGGTAAAGATGACTCTTCCAGCCACTAAATTTAATGTCCTAACAATGTCCTAACAGGCCATCCCAGAACACAGAATAACAAGAGTTGGAAGGGACCTGGAAGGTCTTCTAATCCAGCCCTGTGCTCGAGAGCCTCTACTGCGCCCCCGTGTCTCATGGTGGTTAGAATGCAGTACTGCATCTTAATGTCTGCAGTTCGAACCGGACCAGCTCAGGGTCGACTCAGCCTTCCGTCCTTTTGAGGTCAGTCAAAGGAGGACCCAGATCGTTGGGAGGGTGGGGGGAGAGTCAAGAGGTTGACTCTGTAAACCAGGAGTGTCAAATTCAATTTTTTTGAGGGCCACATCAGGGTTGTGTTTGACCTCAAGGAGCTGTGGGGAGGGGCAGTGGGGGCGTGGCCAGCTCAACATTCGTTTTTGGCTGCGACGGCCTCCTGCAGCCCTCTGCCAGCGGAAATGGAGCTCGAGGAGGGGCACGTGGCCCTCGCAAGCACTGTTTTCTCTGGCACAGGCACCGTGGGCTGGTCCTTCACTGTTTCCAGAGCGGCCTCGCGGGGAATAAGATTTAAAGAGATGTTGTGGGGAGGGAACAATCCGCCAGTTGCGTCCCTTTCTGGATCGGGACTCCTTACGCACGGTCACTCAGGCACTTGTCACTTCCTGCCTGGACTACTGTAATGCTCTCTACATGGGGCTCCCCTTGAGGTGCACCCGGAGGCTCCAACTGGTGCAGAATGTGGCCGCGTGGGGGATTATTGGAGCGACGGGGCGCTCCCATGTGACACCTCTCCTGCGTGAGCTGCATTGGCTCCCGGTGGACTTCCGGGTGTGCTTCAAGGTGTTGGTTACCACCTTTAAAGCGCTCCATGGCATTGGACCTGGGTATTTGCGGGACCGCCTTCTGCCACCAATAGCCTCCAACCGGCCAGTACGCTCCCACAGAGAGGAACTCCTCAGGGTGCCGTCAGCCAGGCAATGTTGGCTGGCGACCCCCAGGGGGAGGGCCTTCTCTGTGGCAGCACCCGCCCTCTGGAACGACCTGCCCCCAGAGATACGCAGGATATCAGATCTCTGGGTTTTTTGCCGTGCCCTAAAACCTTTTCTCTTCCAACAAGCAGGGCTGGCATAAACCCCCCCCCCTTTTTAAAGATTTTAGATTTTTAAATTGTCCAATTGGGTTTTAGTTATGAGGTTTTTAAACTTACGGCCAAAATTTATAATTCTTTTAAATTTTAAATTTTGTATTGACTGTTTTTTATTTCTGGCTGTACACCGCTCTGAGTCCAGCTGGAGAAGGGCGGTATATAAATAAAATAAAATAAAATAAAATAAATAAATAAATAAAATAAACAAGCGTTGAATCTGTGGAGCCTCCGGTGCCATTGCCGACGTCCGGATTTTGCTGTGTTTTGTCTTGTGTGCCTTGCCAAGTTTGCCTGCCTGCCTGGGCTTCTTGCCTTGGTTGCTGCCTTGCTAACTTGGCTTGTTGGACTACCGGCAGCCAGAAGCTGTCGCGGGGGGCGAGGGGTCCATGGGAGAGCTTTGCTCCAGGACTTGCAGGAAACGCGGGGACGCTTGGGGGACAAGTCGGAGCAATAAAGGGGAGTTGGAGCTGTTCTCTGGCTGTATTGCTTCCGTGCCACATCCCGGCTCATCACAGTGTAATTTCAGGAGTGGGTCATCTAAGAAACTTTTTCCCGGGGGGAGCGGGACATCCACCATCACGCAAAACAGCTGCTAAGAGACCGTTCCTAAGTCAAGGAGATGACAAGAATTACCTTCCATCGTCAGCTCTTCGAAATCTTCATCCGAATCTTTCCCTAAGGACAAGGACAAGTATCAATCACGGAATCTGGAACCGGATAGAAGCCGGGAGGGGTGGGGGGGAGGGGAGGTCGGGGGGGGGGTGTCTCATAGGATAGGATAGAATAGAAGAACAGAACAGAACAGAATAGAATACAGAATAATAGAATAAAATAGAGAGTAGACGTTTCATGACCCAACAAGGGAACATCGTCAGTGCTAGAAGGGTGTGGATTTCCAGAGGAGGAGGAGGAAGAGGAGGAGGAGGAGGAGGAGGAGGAGGAGGAAGAGGAGGAGAACTGTGGGATCCTTAGTGCTCTCTGAGCTGGGTGGTTTTCTTGCAGACGTTTCATGGCCAACTAGGGAACATCATCAGTGCTAGAAGAGAGATGGGTTGTGGAGAAGAGGAGGAGGAGGAGGAGGAAGGCAAAGGGAGGTCTTTGGTGTTGAGTTTGGTTGTTTTCTTGCCAAAGTTTCATGACCCAACTAGGGAACGTCATCAGTGCTAGTGAGGAGTGCTGTTCAGGGCAGCCCTTCAAATCCTGGAAGGCTGCTGTCCTGTCCTCCCCCCCCCTTATTCCTGCAACCGTATGTATGTTCTTTGTATGTTTTAGCCTCCGCCCCCCACAATCCTCTTCATTGCTCTTCAGCCCTCCTCCCCACCTCCTCGCTTACCCGGGGTTTCCTTCTCATCCTCAGCTTCCTGGAAGAGTGGAAAGAAAACACGGATCAGAAGTGACTCTCCCCTCCCCTGCTTTCCCCCCCACAGCGCCTTGGGGTGTCCAGTGGGGCAGAGGGAGCCTCTCCCCTTTCTGCCCTGAGAGAGACAGCCCCTTCGGCCCCCTACCCCTGCTCTTTGTGCCCAGAAATTGTACCCTGGTCCCCCAACCCCATTCAACACACTGCCCCAAAGCTGCTCTGGAGACAGCTCCCCCCCCTCCTGCTAAGGGGTGGGGTGGGGGCTGAGATGCTCTGAAGGGACCCACCACCAAGGAAGGAAAGGAGGGGCAGGGAGGGAAGGGGATGGGGAAAAGGGGGAGGAGGGAAATGGGGCTGGGGGGGGCACTGCACAGTTTGGCTTCAGAACCTTGCTTGCATCTCATTATTAGAAAATCAGATAGGGCTGGTCTGGAATATGATGGGGAGGGGGGAAAACGGGGGCTGGATGTTTGCCCAGCCTCCAAATTCTGCCACGCCCAGAGCAGAGGCACACACACACACACACTTCTCACACTTACCGGAACCGAGCTCCAAAGCCATGGCAACGCCATTTCCAGCTGCTGCTGGTGCCAATACCGTCAGCCCAGACTGCGGGGATAGAAGAGAAAAGATGGGGGGGGGGAAAGACCCCCTTCTTGAGGTGAGGGAGGGACTGCCCAAGGCCCCATTTTTTTGGGGGGGGGGAAGAAAACGGGAGCTTTCCCTGCCTTTTCTAGCGATGCCCCCTGGGCCGTCTTACACCAAAAAGGTGCCAGGTTTCTCACTTTAATTGCACCCTGGCTGACCCAGACTGACCTGGGCCTGCAGGCGCCCCAGACACACGCACGGCCCTCCTGAGCTCCGTTTTATGCTGCGACGGCTCCCTGAGCTCCATTTTTGCTGGCAGAGGGCTGCAGGAGGCCGTCGCAGCCAAAAGTGGAGCCCAGGAGGGCTGCACACAGCCTTCTGAAACTCTGTTTTTGCTGGCAAAGCACTGAAGGAGGCTGTCACAATGGATCCTCCCAGGGGTAAAATGCTCCTGGTTCGGACCGGTTCACCCAATCCGGTAGCGATGGAGGCGTGAGGTTCGGAGAACCGGTAGCAAAAATCCCTGCCCCCCCCCCCCATGCCCAGCTGAGCCGCGCGATCATCAGAGGCTTTTTTTTCTTTTAAATGCCTCTGACGATCCAAGCTGAGTTGCCTGATCGGCAGAGGCTTTTTAAAAAAGCCTCTGCCGATCAAGCAACTCAACTTGGCTCGTTAGAGGCATTTAAAAGAAAAAAAGCCTTTTGAAAGCATTTTTTCACCGAAGAGGTTGCAGAAAAAATGGTTTTAAAATTTAAAAAAAAAATTGGCCACGCCCACCCAGTCACATTACCCCCACCCCCACCAAGCCACGTCCACCAAACTGGTAGTAACAAATTTTAGATTTCACCACTGGATCCTCCCCCCACCCCTGGGCCACCACAGGCGCACCCCCACCCCCAACACGAGTGATGTGGAGATGGCCATACCCCACGGCCATGCTTCCCTCCCGCCCCCAAGATCAAAGACAACCCTGATATGGCCCTCAATGAAATCGAGTTTAGAAGGTCAATAGCGCATTGGGACACTCAGGGGGGAAAAGACCCAGGCTGGAAGAACAGGAAAAGTCCGGTGGTTCTAAAAAGCAAGTCGGAGCTGGTGACAACGGACTAGTCTTCTGTGAGGTTTCTGTTACATTTTCGGTTAATGAGAGAGTTTTAACCACCCAGTCTTGCCCATTAGTCCAGAGGCTTCAAGCTCGATTTCATTGAGGGCCACATCAGGGTTGTGTTTTACCTGGGAGGTGGGGAACATGGCCAAGATGGGCGTGGCCAGCTCGACATCACTTGAGGCTCCATTTTGTATCCTCGAAGGCTTCCTGCAGCCCTCTGCCAGAGGAAATGGAGCTCGGGGAGGCTGTGTGTAGCATGCCCAGATTATGTTTTTGCTGGCAGAGGGCTGCAGGAAGCCTTCACAGCTGAAAACGGAACCCAGGCAGGCCATGTGCAGCCTCCCCGAGCTCAATTTTTGCTGGCAGAGGGCTGCAGGAGGCCATCGCAGCGGAAACGGGGCCTGGGAGGACCGTGCGCAGATACACCGCAGGCCGGTCCTTCGCTGTTTGCAGAGCAGCCCCGCGAGCCAGCTCCGACCCAGGGGCCTTGAGTTTGACACCCCTGCCTTAGCTGCTTGTTTCAGCTTCGCAGGCTCACGTAGCTAAATCCTAAGGCCATGATGGCGAACCTATGGCACGGGTGCCACAGGTGGCACGCAGAGCCATATCGGTGGGCACGCGAGCTCAGCTCTGGCACGCATGCGTGCACCAGCCAGCTGATTTTTGGGCCTTCTGGGCCCACCAGAAGTCAGGAAACACACTGTTTCCGGCCTCTGGAGGGCCTCTGGGGGTGGATGGGAAAGGCCGTTTTTGCCCTCCCCAGGCTCCTAGAAAGGCTCTGGAGCCTGGGGAGAGCAAAAAACAGACCTACAGGGCCATCATGTGCCAAAAACGGGGGGAGCACGGGGGGGGGGGCAGGGTGCATAGAATTATGGATGTGGGCACGCGTGCGTGTGACCCCACCAAGCTCTCCCCCCCCCCGCTTTTGGCACGCGATGGCAAAAAGCTTAGCCATCACTGTCCTAAGGCAACAGTGGAATTGTGGTGAAAGGCACAATTGTAAAATTGTAAAAAAAAAAAAGAATGCGTTAGGGCGAAATGCAAATGCGTATGAGGAAACCAGGGCAAAAGGTCGTTTTTAAAGGAAATGGGGGGGGGAGGGGGGCGAGAGAGGAGACAAAGCACACAAAGAGGGGAAGCAGGCGTTTCCAGAAAGTTTGGGGGCTGAAAAGGGAGGGACTCGTCCTTCCAGACTTTTCTTAACGCTGCTGCGTCACTCTGTTTGTGCAAGCGTTCGGGCGGAGGAGTTTGTTTTGTTTCCCCACTGGGTTGGCTGCGCCTCTCCCTCCCCTTTCAAGAGACGCTCCAAACCACTTCCCTCCCCTCCCCACTCGGGCCGAAAAAGCTCCGGGAGTCTCTGCCTCACCCCTTAAAAAAAGGGGGGGAACTTCCCCCCCCCCCCCCACCCCTAGGAAAACAAAACAGCCGGGCGGTGATAACAGCGGACTGACGGAACAGAAAGCGAAAGTCATGGGAGGAGGAAGGGAGGGGGTGACAACTCCTGGCCGCTCTTTGCTCAGACCCTCTAATTTGGGGAGGGGGGGCGCCTTTCCCTCCCGGGCGGGGGGGGTTTGAAACATTAGAGGGGAGGGGCCGGGAAGGGTGGCGGAGGAAAGCAAAGAGCGGGAGGGAAGGGGTCTCCGTGGACCACCATCCCCGAGAGGCACCCCGTCCGAGCCTCTTCTTCCAAATCTCGGGGGAGGGGTCTGCGGGGAAGACTGCGCCCCTCTTTGCGGGATGCCGTTTGCCTTGGGATCCCGGGAGAACCAGGGAGGGTCTTTCCCCCTTCCTCTTCCTCTCCCTCTCTCCTTGCCCTGCCGCGGAAGGGACCACCTCCTCCACCACCACTCCCACCTGCCCTGCTGCGGGAAACCTGCGCGCGTCCCCCGTCTGGCTCTGGATCTCCCCGCGCGCCTCGCAGGATCGCCAGCTGCTGCGCCGCGGAGCGTTCCCCGGCCGGGCAGGGGGCTTAGTTCTACCTCGCTCCTCCCCCTCTGCTTTGACCACATCCCCTTGTTGGTGTAGTTTTGTGTCTGTGGGTGTGGGGTGTGGGGCGGGTTGCAGTGGCGCAGCCAGATCCATCCCGCCCAGTGGAGAGGAGGGGTTCAAAGATCTCTGGAGGATGCCGCCCCCCCCCCCCCCCCCCCCCCCCCGTTTTCTCCTGGCTTGGATCGCTGGACACTTGGAGACCTGCCTATTCCGTTTTTCCCGGCAACCGGGTGGGAGTTACACAACCCCGGAGCGTTTGATCACAACACCAAGTTCTGCCCTTCCCTCGTGCAGAAGGACAAATGCGTTGAACTCTCCTGGTGGCTGTCCTTCCGTTCAGTCCGTCTCTCCCTCTCTCTCTTTATCTCTCTTCTCATTCTTTCTCTTATTCTCTCTCTTATTCTCTTTCCTCTTTCTCTCCCTCTCTTTCTCTTCTCATTCTCTGGTTCTCTTTCTTATTCGCCCTTTCTCTTATTTTCTCTTATTCTCTCTCTTATTCTCTCTTCTCATTCTTTCTCTTATTCTCTCTCTCTCTCTTTCTTATTTCCTCTTTCTCTCCTTCTCCCTCTTTCTCTTCTCATTCTCTCGTTCTCTTTTTCTTTCTCTTATTCT
>WNWU01020313.1:0-13504 GCA_012654045.1 Ptyas mucosa
ACTCAGCTGTACATTTCTACCCCGGGCCACCCCAATGATGCCCTTGAAGTGATGACCCGGTGCCTGGAGGCCATACGGATCTGGATGGGGAGAAACAAGCTCAGACTCAACCCCTCCAAGACCAAGTGGCTGTGGTTTCCGGCGTCCCATCATAGTCAGTTGGTTCCATCACTGACTATAGGGGATGAGATCTTGGCCCCCTCAGAGAGGGCTCGCAACTTGGGTGTCCTCCTGGACTCACAGATGTCTTTAGAAGACCATCTGACGGCTGTGGCCAGGGGGGCTTTTTATCAGGTTCGCCTGATCCACCAGTTGCATCCCTTCCTGGACCGGGACGCCTTGCACACGGTCACTCACACTCTTATCACTTCCCGTCTGGACTACTATAATGCTTTCTACTTGGGGCTCCCCTTGATGAGCACCCGGAGGCTCCAGCTGGTCCAGAATGCGGCCGCACAGGTGATTATGGGAGCGACTCGATGCTCCCATGTAACACCATTCCTGCACGAGCTGCACTGGCTCCTGGTGGTCTTCCGGGTGCGATTCAAGGTGTTGGTTGCCACCTTTAAAGCGCTCCATGGCATAGGATCTGGGTACTTACAAGACCGCCTTCTGCCTCTGATAGACTCCCATCAACCAGTATGCTCCCACAGAGAGGGTCTCCTCAGGGTGCTGTCGGTTAGACAGTGTCGACTGGCGACCCCGAGGGGAAGAGCGTTCTCTGTTGGGGCACCTGCCCTTTGGAACGAGCTGCCCCCGGAGATTCGTCGGATTCCCGACCTTCGTACCTTTCGCTGCGCCCTTAAAACACTATTATTCCATCAATCAGGGCTGGCCTAAAACATTATTTTAATGGGTTATTTTATTTTAGTTTATTGGCCAAACTATTTAATAATTTTAAATTGTTTTTAACTTTTATATTGTTGGTTTTTTAACTTGGCAAATAAATAAATAAACAAACAAACAAACAAACAAACAAACAAATAATTTTTTTGCCGTTTCTCTAAATCAAATACTGTAACCAAAATTTTTCCCCCACGCTATCGTTTCTTTAACTTGTTTTTCTTCCAGTTTTACTTCTAGCAAATATCCATACAAGTTTTTAATTATATAATCATCAGAGCCCATTAAAATCTTATCTAAATTAGTCAAGACATTATAACAAGCTTCTTGTTTGAGATCTTCTCAATATCTAGAAAATATTTGCATATATGAAAACCAATCCATCTTATATCCCTGATCTTCTAATTCCTGCTTTCATTTAAGTTCACCCTTTTCATCAAACAATTGACTATACCTAATAATTTGTTCCCTTTTGAGTATTACTGGATATGAAAAAGCTACAGTTGTAGATACCCAGATTGGAATCTTCAAATAATGATATTTTTTGACCTTCTCCCAATTTAACCATAAAGCTTCACGTATCTGATGTCTTCTAAAATACCCTTGTAGTTTTGTGCCTTTGTACCATAAAAAGGCAGGCCAGCCCATCAACAAATCGTGTCCCTCCAAATTCAATAATCTAGAATTTCTCAAAGTTATCCAGTCCACATTAAACCTGCTGCTTGATAATACAATTCAAAATTAGGCAAACCAAAACCACCCCTATCTTGTAACAGTTTTAATTTTATTCTCGCCTTTTTTCCTTGCCAAATATATTTCAGTATCATTTTGTTTAAATCTACAAAAAAAATCTACAAAAAAAAATGTATACAAGCTGAAGCTGCAATTGCACCTTCAGCGGAGGAGAGTAGAAAATTAACCTTTGGTGGGGCATTGGGGGTGAGTAGTCCACATCATTGCAAACCTGATGCATACCCGCAGGCTGCTTAAATCTGGCCCGTGGGGCCAGCCAGGAAATACCAAAATGGGGCCTGCACGACTCATGCTGCTGGAGGCCATGGAGGCCGAAAACAGGCCTTTCGGGGCCTCTGCAGGGGCCCATTTTTGGCCGGCAGAGTGCTGCAGGAGGCCATCAAGTCCAAAAAGGAGGCACAGGAGGGTCACACATGCCCCCCCCCCCCCGTCACTGCATTTTTGTATTTACCAGCTGAGCTCTCATTTCTGGACTTTTAGACTTACCGTAGATGCTCAGAATCTCTTATCTCTAAGCTAACTGCGCATGTCAACATTCCTTCACTCTTCTTCTAATCTTCTTTTGTTCTCCTGCCAAGAGGTCCGGCAGGAACGCTGCCAAAATGTAACTAATTAGCCAGTAAGATGTTTTTTTTAAATTTTCTTTACAATAAAATGAGTTTTATTACAATATATCTTGGATTTATTTTGCTTATCAAGTATACTTCGAGGGAAGGCCACGATCCATCTCTAATTAAGTGCAATTACCCCAGGAGGGGAACAGGGTTTAATTGCCACCCTGACCTCCCCCGCCATGTCACATTTTGGCCGGCAGGGTGCTGCAGGAAGCATCCATCCCGTCTTCCCCTCCGCTCCCTCCCCCCCCGAGAACTACAGTGTAGATCCGTCCCTCGAAGAAATCCAGTTCGACACCCCTGCCCCAGCAGATCCCAATGAGGAAGAGCAAAGGTGAAATGGAAAAAGCACCAGCCCACATCGTTTTCTGCTTGGAAGAGAGCCAGTGAATACATGTAGGTGGGCTAACATTTCCCAGAGAATGCTGGCTTGCCTTCCACAGAATTTATGTAAGCGAGCAGCAAAGCACCTCCAGACACATGGGCTGGGGGCTCGGATGTCTGAGAGGGTGGAGGGGAGGGGGTGTGGAAAAAGAATGGCCCACTGGGAGCTGGGGTTCAATATTGAATATTGTCAAAAATCAAATTTTTGACAGACCCGAACGTCCTTCAGCCCCTTTGGCCCATCCTGCTTGCCGGGGAGACCAGTCGGCGAAGAGACGTGCAACTGGCGTATCAGGTTCACCTGATACGCCAGTTGCGCCCCTTTCTGGATCGGGACTCCTTATGCACAATCACCCATGCCCTCGTTACGTCTCGCCTGGACTACTGCAATGCTCTCTACATGGGCTCCCCTTGAGGAGCATTCGGAGGCTCCAACTGGTTCAGAATGTGGCCGCGCGGGTGATTATGGGAGTGACGTGGTGCTCCCATGTAATACCTCTCCTGCGTGAGCTCCATTGGCTCCCATTGGTCTTCCGGATGCGCTTCAAGGTATTGGTTCTCACCTTCAAAGCGCTCCATGGCTTAGGGCCAGGGTATCTATGAGACCACCTATGCTCATCTATGCTACTGATAACCTCCCACCGGCCAATGCGCTCTCAGAGAGGGCCTCCTCAGGGTGCTGTCAGTCAAGCAATGTCAGCTAGCGGCCCCCAGGGGGAGAGCCTTCTCTGTGGGGGCACCCGCCCTGTGAAATGAGCTACTTCCTGGAATACGACTGATCCCAGACCTCCGGACCTTCTGTAAGGCCCTGAAGACATATCTATTCCAGCCTAAATAGTTTTTTAATGGGATTTTAATTTTATAATGATTTGGAGTTTTAAATTGGGAGGCCGATTGATTTAATTTATTTTTAATTATCTTAACTTTTGTACTGTATGTATTTTTAATTCTGGCTGTTCACCGTCCTGAGTCCCTTCTGGGAGAAGGGCGGTATACAAATTAAATTAAAACTAAACTAAACTAAACTAAAAGTAAAGAGGAGCAACGCCAGAACGGAAGGACCAAACAGGGGCTTGCTTTCCAGGCAGAAGGAGGACTCTTTCCTGGACTGAGGGTGGAAAGCCTCACACCACGAGTAGCTTTCACGTGCTCCATGACCCCCTCCTCCAGGAAGTCAGGGCAATGTCCGGCTTCCCCCTGCCTTTTGAGCTCATTGTTGCACAGAGCTGGGGTTAGGCTGAGGGCAACCAACCACACCCATCGTTCTCCCCAATCTCCCCCCCCCGACCTTCAAAACACACAACTTCTTCCAGGGGGAGATTTAATACAAAGATTTCAGGTTGCAACAGACATGACTCCCCTTTAGGCACTGGAAGGTGGCTTAGAAGAGTACAGAAATGATCTTGCAGGAAACAGGTGGCCGCTGTAGGGAAAACATGGGTTCACCTCAGGAAAACAGGAATGGGTGAGCAAGAACCTCAAGGCTGCCCTCTCTTGATGCTCTTTTGGTGTCACAGAGGGAGCGAAGGGGAGATGCATTCAATGCCCTGCTATTTGGTCTCAGTAAAGCCGAGCTCTCATATTTTTTGTGCTGATTGGTTGGTTGGTCAGCCCAGTCTACCACAAAGGGCCAATGGGCGGTGGGGAAAGCCCCAAAGAGAATGGGGACACGGGGCCCAGGCTGGTGGAGAATTTGGTGGTGTGTGTCTGTGTGTGTCCAAATTGAGAGCAGGCTCTTCCTTTCCGGGCCCTTGAAGGAAGTCCCGTCATCCGACGAGAGAAACCTGAGTTCTCGGGAGAAGGAATTGGCTCAGCCACACATGAAACTCAGACCGGGGGTGGGAGGGGTTCTTGGAAGGTTCCCCTGCTGAGAGCTGGATTAGAACTCAGAACAGGGAAGTTCAGGGCTGTGGCCTTTGGCAGAGCTGCCACCTTGGAGCAGAGGAATCAAGTAGAGGGGCTTTCTGGTGTCTATTAGAAAAGAAAACACCAGTTGCCCTCTTCTTCCTTCTTTTCTTCCCTTTCCCCCTTCTTTTTTTCCTTCTTTTCTTCCTTCTTTTTTTCCTGATACCCCTTTTTGTCTTTCTGCAGCATGTCTTCCGTGTAATGAGGAGCATCTCTGTTCTTCTCCACCAGCTCATCAATCATGGTCATCAGCTGGGCCACCTGAGCTTCTCGTTCTTCTCCTGGGGCCTTGTTGTTGAAAGCCAGGAAGCGGTAGCTGCACTGGGATGCCTGAGCCCAAAGGGAGGGTTCCTCCTGCATGAACGTCTCGAGCGCGGTCCCCTCCAGATCCTCTTTTCGGGTGAACAAGAGGATCATGTAATTCTTGGCCTTCAGGCTGAAGATCTCACTGATCAAGCGAGCCACCTCCTTCTCCTCCTCGGTGAACCGGTCAGGACGAATCACCTGCAGAATGACGTGCGGACCCGGGGAGCAAAAGCTCACGCACTTGCTCACTTCGCTAGCGATTGTCCGCTGGGAAACCTTGGTGTCGAAAAAACCCGGCGTGTCAACCACCACAACCTTCCGGCCCTTCCACCGCATCTCCTCCTTTTGGCAAGTCGTCGTGACCGAATGAGGGGACACCCCAAACTTAAAGGCTTTCGTCCCCAGGATGGTGTTTCCCGTGGCACTTTTCCCATTGCCGGTTTTGCCCACCAGGACGATTCTCCGTTCGGACCCTACCAACCCCAAAGGGGGAGGAGAAGAGAGGAGAGAAGAGAAGAAGGGGAGCCTGGTTAGCAGCG
The DNA here is from genome assembly GCA_012654045.1 of Ptyas mucosa. Lineage (NCBI taxonomy): Eukaryota > Metazoa > Chordata > Lepidosauria > Squamata > Colubridae > Ptyas > Ptyas mucosa. The sequence continues at coordinate 5,345 of WNWU01020313.1, forward strand.
TACGGCCGGCCCATCCTACTCTGGCCCTCCACCAAAAGACAGGGAGTCCCACCCATCCCCCACCCCAGCAGGAGCCAAAGATTTTTACCTTGGATGTTTTCAGCCATGTCTAGAAGATTCACACAAGGAGCAAAATCTGGGAATTTCTGCCTGAAAAGCGAAAGAGAAAGAGAATCAGCCAAAGGAGAGGCTGTCTTGCTCGGAGGCTGCCAGGACCTTCCCCACCTCCAGAAGACAAGGGGAGGAATTGGAGGGGTCCTAAAAGAGGGTCACCCCATCCTCACTGCCCATGAGACAGAGACCTCCTGATCCCTCCCCCTTCAGGAAATGTGGGCATTGATCCCCAAACACAGTGCTGGAGGGGCCCTGTTCCCCGGATCCTCCCTGCAGCTCCAGCTCGCGGCAATCGATCAATCGGAATAGAGCCGCAAGGCTCGGAGTTGATCTAGTCTGACCCCCAACTCAAGCAGGAGACCCTTACAGAACCAAAGGAGGACAGAATTGGAAGGGACCTTGGAGGTCTTCTAGTCCAACCCCCAGCTCGAGCAGGGGACCCTTACAGAATGACAGAGTTGGAAAGGACCTCAGAGGTCTTCTAGTCCAACTGGTGGCCCGTGAGAAAATTTTGGTGGTCTGCAGAAAAATTATTTGCATTTTTAATATTGCACTAAATTAGGGATCCTCAAACTACGTCCCCCGTGCAATGAACGTTTGTGTTGCTGCAGAGAGTCTCTCCCCTTCTGGGTCTTCTTGTGGGGGTCGGAGGGGGGCAGAAATTCCAACTTGGGGTCTGCTTCAGCCTCCTAGTATGGGGCTTTGGGCGAAGGCTGGAGGGAAGCGCTACTGGTGGCAAAGAGCCAGAGGGCCTCGTTCCAGTGGGACTGCCTCATGGCCTGGAAGTGGCTGACCATCTCAGCCCGCTGAGCCTCCAGGCGCCTGTACCTGGCCTTGCACTCCCGCAGGCCTTCCCTCTGCTTGGAAAGCCTACGCTCCTAGTCCTCAGCGAGGTGCTTCTGCTGAGCCTCCTTCTCGGCCACATCCAATTTGAACCGAGCTGTTTTGCCAACTCTTTCTCGTGGTGGCTGCTTAGCTTCAACAACTGCTTCCTGTTGGGGCCCGAAGGAGCCCGAGTGGGGAGGGGAGAGAAGCAAGGAGTTGGCCACGCTCACCCAGTCACATGACCACCTAGCCACACCCACCCAGACGGTCATTAGGCAGATCATATTAGTGGTCCGCAGGATTTAAAATTATGAATTTAGTGGTCCCTGAGGCCCGAAAGGTTGGAGACCCCTGTTCTAGTCCAACACCCCACCCCAAATGGGAGAGGGAGACACTATATATACCTTCTGTTCTGCACAACTGGAGCCCAACAACTGCCAGCCGGATCTCCCAGAGAGCATCCACCCCTTGTCCCTCTCTCCTGGTGTGACCCATCCGCTACTGCCTCACCGGGTCTCAAGGCTAACCCAGCCTCTCCTCCGTGAGTGGGCTCTTTGGGGGAACTCTGCGCCCAAGTTCCGTGGAGAGAAGCAGGCGCGGGAACCGGGTGAGCGGTCGCAGCACTGTAGAGCCGCCGAGCTGGGGAGGTAGAGAATCTGAAATGGCGTAGGTCAGTGATGGCTAACCTTTTTGCCGTCGCATGCCAAAAGCGGGGGGAGCGTAGGGGGGTTGCGTGCACGTGTGCCCACACTCATAATTCAATGCGACCCGCCCACCATGCTGGCACGCGCGACCCCCCTCCCCGTGCAGCCCCCGCTTTTGGCACGCTATGCCACGGTGGGCCCAGTAGGGGCATTTTTCATCTTTCCCAGGCTCCAGAGGCTTTCTTGGAGCCTGGGGAGGGTGAAAACAGTCTCCCTCACTCCCCCGGAGGCCCTCTGGGGACCGGAAACTACCCGTTTCCTGACTTCCGGTGGGCCCGGAAGGCCCGAAAATCAGCTGGCCGGCACACGCGTGTGCACTGGAGCTGAGCTAGGGCAATGCTCGCGTGGCCACAGATATGGCTCCGCGTGCCATCTGTGGCACGTGTGCCATAGGTTCGCCATCACAGGTGCAGGTAGTAGAGTCTCCTGCTTGGGGTTAGGGGTTAGACTAGAAGACCTCCAAGATCCTTCCCAGCTCGGTTTTTCTACAATACTAGGAAGGTCTCCTGCTCGAGCTTGGCTTGGACTGGATGACCTCTGAGGTTTCTTCCAAGTCTGTGACTCCAAATTCTAAGCTTGTCTTCCAAAGTTGTGGGACCTGGCTGGGGTAGACCCGAAAGGACTTTCCTGAGTGTGGGTGGGTGGGAGGAGAGCAGCCGTAGCTCCTTCGGACTGCCGGACCCGAAACCCTTGGATAGGCCTTGGATAGTACAGTGGTCTAAAGCACCCTGTTATTAACACCAGCTGCCTGCAATTATTGCAGGTTCGAATCTCACCAGGCTCAAGGTTGATTCAGCCTTCCATCCTTTCTAAGGTAGGTAAATTGAGGACCCAGTTTGTGGGGGCAATAAGCTGACTTTGTATAAATATACAAAAGTATGAAGGCTATTGCTTAGCGCATTGTAAGCCGCCCTGAGTCTCCGGAGAAGGGCGACATATAAATCAAATTAAAAAACAAAACAAAAACCCTACGGCTTTGCTGAAATGCAGCCCCCGCCCCTCCATCCATCCATCCATCCATCCATCCTCCACCCTCTCCACACGACCCTCCTCATCCTCCTATCCGCGGGAGGGCTGATGGCAGGCGCCCCCTCCTCGTTTTCTAGCCACCCCCCTCTTGGAGATGAGGGGAAAGGCGTGGCCGGCCAGACACCCACTTGGGACCCTCTTCTGAGACGCAGCTGATGGGTGGGGAGGGGGATTCGCGGCTGCTGCTCTCCGAGCTCCACCGTGGAGGCTGCGAGTGGCTTCTGTGCTCTTCGGGGAAGGACCGCGCAAAAGTCCCATTTCTCTGGCTGGGAGGGTGGGGCCCTCGGAGTGGGCGGAGTCTCCTTGCCTCCCCCTCCAATTCATGAGATTCCTTCAGGCCCCTCTTTTCCCCCTCCCGGAGCTCCACTTTCACCTTCGCCAAGCCTGGGGGGGGGGGGTGTCAGCATTGAACTCTGGTGGCTTAGTAGACTAAGGCAGTGTTATTAACTGTTATTATACATCAGCTGCCTGCAATTACTGCAAGTTCGAATCCCACCAGGCTCGAGGTCGACTCAGCCTTCCATCCTTTCTAAGGTGGGTAAAATGAGGACCCAGATTGTGGGGGCAATAAGCTGACTTTGTATAAATATACAAAAGTATGAAGGCTATTGCTTAACGCATTGTAAGCCGCCCTGAGTCTCCGGAGAAGGGCGGCATATAAATCAAATTAAAAAAATAAAAAATAAACTCCCGCCCCAGGTGTTTTGCCCGCCCCCCCCCCCCCCGCGGCTAAGCTTTCCCCAATCTTTGCATCCCACCCACATCACCCTGTTAGGGGCTCCTTCGCTCTCTGCCAAAATTTCCCGCGGTCACTGGACGTCCCAGCCAACGCAGCTCTTCTTCTACGGGGACCCCAAATCTCGCCCAGCCCCTTCCCCAAGCGCAGGAGGGGGGCCAGCGAGACAACACCCCCCCCCGGAAAAGACACGGCCCGATTCAGGGTATAAGCGGCTTCCTTTCTGAGTTAGGTTCTTTGGGGGACCCCTCCTCTCTCTCGCTCTCGGGAGATGGGACTGTGAGGGGGGGGTTTGCAGCGGGCGAGCAGCGCTCTCTCTCGGCGTCGGCAAGGCGACCCCCCTCTTTTCACAGGGAAAGCGCGATTCCTCCGTCCTTCCTTGACTTTCGGATGCTGTTTCTGAAAAGGGGGGGGGAAAGGGGGGAACCCAACAGGGCTTACACCCCCCCCCACCCATCCTCAGCAAAACCTCCCAGGGTCCCATGGCTTCCCGGGGAACTTGGCTCGAAGTCCGCTTTGCCCGGCTCGGTGGGCAGGTGGTCCCGCTGGAAAGGTCCGCGCTTGGGGTGAGGAATCCTCTCCTTGAAAAATAGGGGTGGGGGGTATTGGGAGCCCGGTGCACCCGCCCCCCTCCCCCTCATGGCCGTGGGCTGCCCCGTGAGCATTCTGCGGGCTGAGCAGCGGTGGGAGGTTGCGGTGGTCCGGAGATCAAGAAGGGCAGGGAATTGGGTCTGGGGTCTTTAAAGGTAGAGGCTGCCAGAGACACTTGCCTTCCGGAATTCCGGCCGGCTCTCCGAAGCTTCCTGCGGCCGCTTTGCAAAGGGAGCTGTGGTTAAGGGAGGGAGGGGAGGTCCGGAGATCGGAAAGGGCAGGGAATTGAGTCTGGGGTCTCTAAGACAAGAGGGTGCTGGAGAGGGATTCTTCTCGGCCTGAGTCTTGTTCCTCCAAAGGGAGGCTCAGTGGGTCATGGTTGGACGGGGCTCCTTCCCCTTGGAAGTGGGACCCCCCTCCTCCACTTGCAAAGGCCAGCCCATCTGTCAGTCCCACCACCGGCAGGCCTCCCCCCCATCCCCTCCCCCCCCCAAAAAAAGAGGGCTGGGAAAATATCTACAGACCCCTCGCATCCTGGACACAAAACTGTTTCAACTCCTACCCTCAAAACGACGCTATAGGGCACTGAGCGCCAGAACAACTAGCTAGACACAAGGACCGTTTTTCCCGAACGCTGCTAAACAACTAAATTCTCTCAACACTGTCAAACTATTCACTAAGTCTGCACTACTATTAATCTTCTCATCGTGCCCCCCCCTCCCCAGCCATCTCCTCCCACTTAACTAACTAACTAACTAACTAACATGACTAACCTTGTTGCTGGTATCCTTACGATTTATATTGACTGTTTCCCTGGGACTATCGTGAAGTGTCGTGCCTGATGATTCTTGATGAAAGTATCTTGTCTTTTTATGTGCACCGAGAGCCTATGCACCGATGACAAACTCCTTGGGTGCCCAATCACGCTTGGCCAATACAAAATTCTATCCAGCCTTCACTTTCACTTTCTGGCCAGGAGTCACGTGCTTTCCCCGAAACGCTCGGCGGTTGGGGGCGGGAATGGGGAGGGGACGGGCAGTCGATCTTCCGCCTGGCTGCTCGATTCGCTGCGCGATCTTTCTGCCCGGAAAAGCGCCTTCTCTCTCTCTCTCTCTCTCTCTCTCTCTCTCCCGGAGCCGGTGGGAAGCTCGTCCGTGCTGAAATGGGTCTGGGGGCGCCCGCGGCTTAAGAAGGGAAATGGGGGGAGGAGATAGAAACCCCCGCCCAGCTCCTCCCCTCCCCCGCCTCCCTTCCCAAGGCTCCGCGGCTTCCTGGCGCAGCCGCTTTGCAGAAGCTGTGTGCGTGGCGGGGAGAGGGGGGGGGGGTTGAAGGACCGAGGCACATTGAGTGAGGGTCTTTTCCTCCCCAAGGAAGGGGTTCTGGGAGCCCGCTGCACAACCCTGGGCTCTCTCCCAAGCGTTCTGCAGCTGCTTTGCTGCGGTTGGGGGGCGGGGGAGGCGCAGATCGGGAGGGCAGGGAATTGGGTCTGGGGTCTCTAAGGTAGAGGGTGCCAGAGACGGATTCTGCTGGGCTCTGGGACTTGCTCCTCCAAAGGGAGCCCGGTTTGAGGGTTTTGGGGGTCACCAAGGGAGGCTGGCTGTGTCACTGACTGGTCACAGCTGGAGGGGGGAGCCTGCCCCACCAAGGGGGTCCTCAGAGTGCAACAGCTGTGTCCTCCTGGGATGGACAGACCCTCCTCTGGAGCCCCTGACTCAAGCAGGAAGAGAGAGAGAGAAATAGCTTTGGGTTCTGCTTTCTCCCTGCAGGGATTTTGAGGAGATCTGAAGTGGCCTTGGAAGAGGGATGGACTCCGAGAGAGGTAAAAATCCCTGAGTTCTCCTGGAAACCCAGGAGAAGGGAAGGGAGGGGAGGAAGGCAGGAAAGGAGGGAGGAGAAAGAGTGAAAAAGAAAGAAAGAAAAGAGGAAAGAACGAAGGAAGGATAAGGAAGGAACAAAATTGAAAAAGAGGAAGAAGGAAGGAAGAGCAGGGAGGAAGGAGGGAGGGAAAGAAGGAAGGAGGCAGGGAGGAAGGAAAGAAGAAAAGGAAGGAGCAAGGGAAGGAAACCAGGAAAGAAAGGAGGAAGGGAAGGAAGGAGGGATATGCATGGGAGGGAGGAGTAAGGGAAGGAAGGAAGCAGAAAGGAAGGGAGGAAAGAAAGAAAAGGAAAGAGTAAGGGAAGGAAGCAAGGAAGGATATGCGTGGGAGGGAGGGAGGGAGTAAGGAGTAAGGGAAGGAAGGAAGGAGACAGAATGGAAGGAAGAAGGGAGGGAGGAAGAAAGGAAGGAAGGAAGAGAGGAAAGAAAAGAGTGCATCAACAGCACTTCAGAGTCACAGTGAATGTCAGAGTTTCTGGAATGTTGTCTTCAGAGGTCCTTCCTGGGCAATATCTTGATTCCTTTTTGTAACGTCATCTTCCAAACTCGCAGGGGAAGATGGCGAATTACGGGTTATCCTGGTTGGAAAGTCAGGTGGCGGGAAGAGTGCCACGGGCAACAACATACTTGGCCGGAGGGTGTTTGAGTCCATCTTGGAGGCCAAGACCACCACCCTGAGGTGCCAAAGGGGGCAGGGAAGCTGGCAGGGCACAAAGATAGCCGTGGTCGATACGGCCGCCATGTTCGATTCTGAAGATTACACTGAGATTCTGCAACGGGAGATCATGACTTGCATCGAGCTCTCTTGGCCCGGCCCCCACGCCCTGATCTTGGTGACTCAGACGGGACGCTTCACCGCTGAAGACGCGGCTGCCGCAAAATGTGTCCGGGATATTTTTGGACCAGAGTCCACCAGGCACACGATCGTCCTGTTCACCTGTGTGGAGGATTTGGGCGGAGACTCTCTGCAGGAGTACGTCTATAAGTCCGACAACTGGAATCTGCGCAACCTGATCCGGCAGTGCGGGAACCGCTTCTGTGGGTTCAACAACAAGGCCGCGGGAGTCGAGCGGGAGAGGCAGGTCTCAGAGTTGATGGAGATGGTGCAGAGAACCATTTCCAAGAATGGGGGCAGATACTACACCAACCAGCTGTACTCGGAGCCCAATTTACAGGGTGACCACGTCCGACGGTTCGTCAAACAGAACCGAAAGTCATACAGATGGATCCTCAACCTGTTGTTGTGTCCATTCTGGTTCCCCTGTTGGGTTTGCCAAAAGGTGTATTCCCTCGTGCGATGGATATTTCGCAAAGTGTCAAACTGCTTTTTCCGTTAAGTGTTTGAATGACGACTTCCTGTTGCCTCCCAATCCAGAAACGATGTGATTCTTAACTCCCTTTTCTTTGCTCAAGAAATAAACAATTGCAAAGCTGCAGATTTGGTGTCCTCTCCACTTCCCTTTTGCCTTTGTCTGCTGAAATGGGTGTGTGTGGGGGGGTGGTCAGTTGGGGGTCTTCCTCACCCTTCTTGGGGGCCAGTGGGAGACTTGGGTCCTCATCTTTCAAGATCGTCCTCCACTTTCTCAAGGGCAGCAGGATCCTGTCCCATAATAACTCCTCAATGCCAGCCCGGCTTCATATCCTTACGATTGCCTCAGTCTGGCCCAGGAGTGCCCCCTTCCCCAGTTGCACCAGTATCGAAGGGATGTTTCCCCCTTAAGCCGACAGCATCCCGGGTGGGTGAAATCTGTTCTGCACACACGACGGGAATTCAATGTGTTTGTCATCTAGCAAAGAAAGACTCCTGGTTCATTCCCCCCCCCCCCAGAGTATACTTTACTGAGAACAAATCGGTTACAGATTAGAGGAGGGGTCCACAACCCTGGACCATGGACTGGCAATGGGCCACGGCATGCCAGAAACTGGGCACCGGAAGGCCCAACCACAGGATTCAGGCAGCACACAAAACTATGCTCGCTCCGGCCTGTGGAAAAACCACAGAAAAAGTCCTCGGTGCCCAAAAGGATGGGGGCTGCTGGACTAGATGATCTCCAAAGCCCCGGGAAAGGCACCTTTGCTGTCAAGAATTCTAGACAGGTGCAACGGACACAGCGCAGAACAATGCCTGGAAGGACTTTCAGCCTAAGTGGGGGTTGAACTAGAACCGTGATGGCGAACCTATGGCACGTGCGGAGCCATATCCGTGGGCACACGAGTGTTGCCCTAGCTCAGCTCCAGCGTGCATGTGTACGTCAGCCAGCTGATTTTCGGGCCTTTCGGGAAATC
>WNWU01020318.1:0-16222 GCA_012654045.1 Ptyas mucosa
CATGTGATTTTCCACCTAGAGCACAGCAATGCTTAGCAATGGAGTTGTCCATCTCAAAACTGTGGTCATTAAGTGAGGACTGTTTGGACTGCTATAAGTGGAAGCATTACCATAAACCAGCTGCGATTCCATGGAGTTCAGCCTGGATTGATATTGGACCTCATCGTGCTCCTTGGCAGTGTGAAGGTGTTATGATAAGCAGTGGGGTACTACTTAGGCCCAGGACTCTTCAATATCTTCATAAACGGCTTAGATGATTGAATAGAAGGGGAATTTACTAAATCTGCAGATGATACTAAGGTGGCAGGAATAGCTAACACCCTAGAAGACAGACTAAGGATCCAGATGGATCTTGACACACTTGAACCCTGGGCCCTATCTAACAAAATGAAATACAATGTAGAGACAAGTCAAGTCTTACACTTAGTAGACAGACTCTTCAAGTAGACATATAGACTGGGTGAAACCAGGCTTAATAGCAGTGACTGTGAAAGGGATCTTGGAGTCTTAGTGGACAACCAGCTAAATATGAGCCAGTTGTGTGCAGCGGCAGCTAAAAAAGCCAATGCAATCCTAAACTGCATTAACAGAGGGATACAGTCAAGATCAAGGAAGGTACTAATATCACTCTATAAAGCCTTAGTAAGGCCAGACTTGGAATACGGCATCCAGGTTTGGTCACCACGCTATAAAAAAAATGTGGAGACTCTAGAAAAAGTGCAGAGGAGAGCAACCAAGAGGATGAGGGGACTGGAGGCTCAAACATCTGAAAAACGGTTGCAGGAACCGGGCATGGCTAGTCTAGTGAAGAGAAGGACCAGGGGAGACAGGATAGCAATATTCCAATATTTGAGGGGCTGCCACAGAGAGGAAGGGAATCAAGCTATTTTCCAAGGCACCCAAAGGCCACACAAGGAATAATGGATGGAAACTGACCAAGGAGAGATTCAACCTAGAAAGAAGGAGGAATTTATTGATAGTGAGAGAAATCAAGTGTAGGAACAGGAAGCGTTGGACCATAGGCACGGTTGAAGAAGTCAAGATAGCAGCCACAACCGAGTGATTGAAACCCCACCTAATTAAGGGGGGAGTTTGACCACCTGGTTGCAGCTGCTGTCTCGAAGTAAAGCCCACCCATCCTAACCTCCTACCTGATGCAACTGATAAAGGGGGACAGGTGGTCATTGATGTAATCCTGGATCGCTTTTGTCTTAAGGCGGTCGGCCGGAGGAACCAACCACCAGGTCCAGACTTCGGAGATAGAGAAAGAGATGGAAGAGAAGGACGAAGGCTCTCCTCGCCGGGCCGAAGTTTCTCCCCAACCCAAGGCCAACTCTACCACACAATCACCATCCAACTCCAAGACCCTGCTGTACCCCCAACGTCATGCCGATTCATATGAATCCAGGAAGTATTTTGTAACAAGGGTGAGTCAACGTAGCCACTGTGGGAGGGGGGTCTTCTTCATGGGGTTGGCAAGGATGGCCATGACATGCCCGTCACTTGGGTGGCTTCTTCAGCAAGCACCGAAGGTCTTCCTTGACTCAGCAAGGGACAGGATGTATGTCTGAAAACATGTGTTAATACCACTTTATAAGGCCTTGGTCAGACCACACTTGGAATCCTGCATCCAGTGTTGGTCACTGATGTAAAAAAAGATGTTGAGACTCTAGAAAGAGGGCAGAGAAGAGCAAGAAAGAGGATTAGGGGACTGGACATACAAAGAACAGTTGCAGAAATTGGGTATGCCTAGTCTAGAGAAAAGAAGGACTAGGGGAGACCTGATAGCACTGTTCCAATATTTGAGGGGCTGCCACAAAGAAGAGGGTGTCAACCTATTTTCCAAACCACCTGAAGGCAGGAGAAGAAGCAACGGATAGAAACTAATCAAAGGGAGGAGCAACCTAGAACTAAGGAGGAATTTCCTGACAGTTAGGACAATTAACCAGTGGAACAGCTTGCCACCAGAAGTTTTGGCTGCTCCAACACTGGAAGTTTTCAAGGAAGAGATTGGACAGCCATTTGTCTGGAATTGTATAACTCCTGCTTGGGTAGGGGGTTGGACTAGAAGACCTCCAAGGTCCCTTCCAACTCTATTATTCCAAGTAACTCAGATTAAAGCAGGCTAGGTCCACCTATTTGTCAAAGCACCTGAGGGCAGGAGAAGAAGCAATGGATGGAAACTCATCAAGGAGAGAAGCAACCTAGAACTAAGGAGGAATTTCCTAACAGGAACTGGGCGTGGCTAGTCTAGCGAAGAGAAGGACCAGGGGAGACAGGAGAGCATCTTCTAATATTTGAGGGGCTGCCCCAGAGAGGAGGAAGGGGGTCAAGCTATTCTCCAAAGCACCCGAAGGCCGGACAAGGAATAATGGATGGAAACTGATCCAGGAGAGATTCAACCTGGAAATAAGGAGAAATTTCCTGACAGTGAGAACAATCAACCCATGGAACAGAAGTTGCCTTCAGAAGTTGTGGGAGCTTCATCCCTGGAGGCTTTGAAGAAGAGACTGGATTGCCATTTGTCTGAGATGGTGTAGGGTCTCCTGCTTGGGCAAGGGGTTGGACTAGAAGACGTCCAACCCTATTATTCTATGTTTTAACCAAAATAAGGTTGGGGTTTTTTTTAATCGGTGTGTGTGTGTGTGAATCAGATAGTGTGAATACTACAACTACCTCAGTCCCAAGTATCTGCACACTGAGCCTGTCAATGCATAGAGGGTGGGATCATAACCAACGGGAAAGAGTTTACTACCGGTATTTGTCAATTTACCTCTTCTCAAAGTTGAGATGAGAAGGAGTGGGGTGCCCATGAAGGACTCCTGGCTTCTCTCCTCATCAGTGAGAGACAAGCCACCTTCACCAGAGACCGAAGCCTGCAGACTCGACTTTTCTTCTCAAGTGGTGTTCATTCCTCCATGGCAGGTGGGTTAGAGATACGTGGGGACCCCTAGGAGGCTGGAGCAGGGGTCTCCAACCTTGGCCACTTAAAGACTTGTGGACTTCAACTCCCAGAGTTCCTCAGCCAGCAAAGCTGGCTGAGGAACTCTGGGAGTTGAAGTCCACAAGTTTTAAAGTGGCCAAGGTTGGAGACTCTGGGCTGGAGAGGCAGAGAAGGGGACGTAGAAGGAATCCAAAATCACATTGTGGCTTTTACCATCTTCCTCTTCCTTCTTTTCATTTTAGCCAGGAGCCTTCGATCAAGCTATGGAGGACCTCAAGACCTACCTGGCAGCAAACAAGGGAGAGGCGGCTCATAGCTTCTGGCTACTCACTGAGTAAGCTCTACGGAGGTCTTGTTGTTGTTGTTATTTGTGCTTCTCTTCAACCACAGACTTGTTCAAGCTAAATCAAGCCCCATGAAGGTAGTCTGGCAATTATGGACGTAAGTCACATGATAGAAGTTAACGCAGGACCATTTTATGACCTTTTCCTGCAATGATTCTAAAGTCATTAAGAGAATCCACTCTTTGCTAACGGGCCAGTTTTGAGCAGAGACTGGAAATAAACACAGATCTCCTTGCAAAAACATCAGAATGCAAAGTCAACAGAGCAAGGTTTTATACCTGGGCAGGAAAAACCGGAGGGACAAACACAGAGTAGGCAAAACCTGGTTTCAAAAATAATAACTGAGAGGGACCTTGGAGTCCTTGTGGACGATCCCTTGAATATAGAAATAGAATAACAGAGTTGGAAGGTACCTCGGAGGTCTTCTAGTCCAACCCCCTGCCCAGGCAGGAAACCCTACACCACTTCAGACAAATGGTTGTCCAATCTCTTCTTTAAAATTCCAGTGTTGGAGCATTCACAACTTCCTGAGGCAAGTAGTTCCACTGATTAATTGTTCTGTCAGGAAATTTCTCCTTAGTTCTAGGTTGCTTCTCTCCTTGATTAGTTTCCACTTATTGCTTCTTGTGCTGCCCTCAGGTGCTTTGGAGAATAGCTTGACACCCTCTTCTTTAGGGCAACCTCTGAGATATTGGAAGACTGCTATCATGTCTCCCTTAGTCCTTCTTTTCATTAGACTAGCCATACCCAGTTCCTGCAACTGTTCTTCATATGTTTTAGCCTCCAGTCCCCTAATCCTCTTTGTTGCTCTTCTCTGCACTCTTTCTAAAGTCTCCACATCTTTTTTACATCGTGGCAACCAAAACTGGATGCAAAATTCCAAGTGCGGCCTTACCAAGGCCTTATAAAGTGCTATTCACACTTTATCTTTCTGAACTTTTCAGTTCAGAAGAACTGAACTGAACTGAAGAGACTTCTTGGCCGAGAAGCAAAATGTTTTCAAGGAAAATAAAAACCACAAGAAAGTCCATTTACCTTTTGGAAAAAGCACCTTTGGGACAAGCGTGACCTGGAGGATGGAGAATCTCCATAGACACCCTGTGTTGATTGCACTGATACAAACCGATACACAAATCTGTTTTGTTCAGCTCGTAAATTGGGTTGGAGGAGGGAATGGGTGATTTATTTAATGCCTGCTTTAGAATCTTCCTTCCTGCTCTTCTTTTAATGGGTCTCTTCCCGATTCTCTCCTTTATTCTAAAATTAAATTCTGCCTTCTATGGGGATATTTGTTTGTTTGTTGTTATTGTTGTGATGAATAGAACCATGGCTTGTACTCTAATCATCCCTAAAACTGTCTTACACTCAGTAGGAAATTTTTTAAAATTGAATTTCAACATTTGCCTCCTCCAGGGGCTGCTGAAAATAATCACTTCTGTTTACTTTGCAGAAATGATTTAATTGTCAATTCCCGCAAGTTCAAACATTATTATATATAACAGGAGAGAATTTCTTTTAATAAAGTTTCTTGCAGTCTGTAGATATTTATTTTCCTGTAATGCCACCTAGAGGATGCAAGGAAAACTGCACCCTAGCTCTGTTTCAATTGCGCTTCCTACTTTGGGGGCCACTTCAGCCACTTTTAAGATGCGAGGACTTCAACTCCCAGAATCCCCTTGCGAGCTAGGGAATTCTGGGAGTTGAAGTCCATGCATCTTACAAGTTGCTGAGATGGAAAACCCTGCTTGGACGTAGATAAATTCAAGATAATTTTTGAATTAGAAGTCCTCCAAAGTACCTTCCAACAGTGTTATTCTGTTATAATGAAAAATGCAAATGCCCACACCCTTCATTATTTGTGGATTGTACAATGGATTGACAAGGATTGTACAATGGATGGAAACTATTCAAGGAGAGAAGCAACCTGGAACTAAGGAGGAATTTCCTAAGAGTGAGGACAATTAACCAGTGGAATTGCTTCCCTCCAGAAGTTGTGGGAGCTCCATCACTGGAGATTTTTAATAAGAGATTGGACAGCCATTTGCCTGAAATGGTAGAGGATCTCCTGCAGGAACAGGGGGTTGGAGTAGAAGACCTCCAAGGTCCTTTCCAACTCTGTTATTCTGTTAATTAATGAATTAATCAATCAATCAATCAGTTGGACTTGTGGGTGCTCCATCAATGGAGATGTTTAAAAAGAGATTGGACAGCCATGTGTCTGAAATGGTACAGGGTCTCCTCCCCCAACAGGGGGTTGGACTAGAAGACGTCCAAGGTCCCTTCCAACTCTGTGATTCTGTATTCAGTTGAAGCTCCATCTCGGTTTTTATCTGCCATGCATGTAAGATTAGGTGGAGCTTCAATTTGATGTTTGCAATTGTCATGTTGACTTTTTTGACCTCTGGCTGATTGCCTTAGTCCCTGGACTAAATTCCCATAATGCACTGAAACTTGAATTTATTACAAATCGGACTTTATAAATCCATTGGATTGATGTTTCCATTCACGTGTCGCCTTAATAATGAACATACAAAGTCCCTTCAAACCCCGTTACTCTGTGTTCTATTGTTGGAAGAAATATCCAGTTCCAAGCTGGGAGAAAGACACTGGGAACAACATGGAGGATGCTTGGAAAAATGGTTTAATGAAGAACAGCACCACCAAGCCCATGGTCCTGGTGCAGCTGAACACACGGAGTTGAGAGGGGGGGAGGTATTTATACCTTCTCTTGGGCTTTGCACTTGAGCTTCCTGTTCCTGTGCAAGAACATGTCTTCTATTGGCTGTTGTCAGACTACCCTAGGGCAGTGATGGGTTGCTCCGGTTTGCACCAGTTCACAAGAACCGGTAGTAAAAAATTTTAGTAGTTCGGAGAACCGGTAATAACATTGGCTGGCCACGTCCCCGAACTGGTCCCCCGCCCGGTCGCTTACTCTGCCCACCTCATCAGAGTTGGGTTTTTTTACTTTTAAAAGTATTTTTTCTACAACCTCTTCGGCTGAAAAAATGTTTTTAAAAGTAAAAAAAAAAGCCTCTGATGATCGCACGGCTCAGCTGGGATCGTCAGAGGCTTTTCAAAGCATTTTTTTCTGCCACCTCCTCAGCCAAAGAGGTTGTAGTGGGGAAAAATGCCTTTAAAAGCCTCTGGGGATCCCAGCTGAGTTGCCTGATCGTCAGAGGCTTCTAAAAGCATTTTTTTCTGCAACCTTTTAAGCCATGCCCACAAAATAAGCCACGCCCACAGAACCGGTAGTAAAAAAATTTAGAACCCACCCCTGCCATGGGGCCATGTAGGGACCATGTTTGTCTGAGATAAGTTTGGTTGAAGTTTGGTCTGCTGATGCAATGAAGGGGCTTGTTGGACAATTCCTATTGTGGCTGAGGGCTAACCTTACCTTTGCTGCAGACCTTGCTGCAGGGAATTTGCTTATGAATAGAGCTAGCTATCTCTTTATCTCTTTAACATCTGCTGTGGGTTATTAAGGAAGGTGGGAGCTGCTTTCTGTCTGGAAAAACATGTTTCTCCTTTAGAGAAAAATCATATTCTGCCTTTTTAATATTTCCCAAAGTATTTCATTCTTCTAAGAGAGGGGTGTGTGCTAACTTTCTACACTTGGTTTCTCCCTGGGCAGAGAGATTGGGGCTCCGAATTGCCCAGAGTTTTCTTACTATTAGTTCTCCCTCTGCTTTCTCCCAGAATCGATCACTGGAACATCGAGAAGGAGCGGATTGTGGTGCTCACTGACGCTGCCCTCCTGGTGTGCAAATATGACTTCATCATGCTCAAATGCCTGGAGCTCCAGAGGATACCTCTGGGCTACATCGAGAAGATCTCCACGGGTCCTTTCGCTTTTCCAGAGAAGTCCTTGGACAGGTGAGGTCCTGCAGCTCATTGGGGGGGGGGGGGGAAGGGAAGGGATCTAGTAGCTTTCCAAGGGTGGATGCATTGCAACTACCAACATGAAGAACATGGAAGGCCCGTGTTGATAGCCAACAGAAACAGTCAAGAGAACATTTAGTGCAACCCCAAAGGTGCTTTCCCAAAAGGTAAATGGACTTTCTTGGTGAGGCAGGAAAAACCAAATGCACAGGTACAGAATAGGTGAAACCTGGCTCAATTGTGGTAACTGTGAGAGGAATTTTGGAGTCCTAGTGGACAACCGTTTAAATAGGAGCCAGCCATGTGTGGCAGCTGCCAAAAAAGCCAATGCAATCCTGGGCTGCATGAACAGAGGGATAGAATCAAGATCATGTGAAGTGTTAATATCGCTTTATAAAGCCTTGGTAAGGCCACACTTGGAATCCTGCATCCAGTTTTGGTCGCCACGATGTAAAAAAGATGTTGAGACTCTAGAAAGAGTGCACAGAAGAGCAACAAAGAGGATTAATGGGCTAAAACATATGAAGAACAGTGGCTGGAATTGGGTATGTCTACTTTAATGAAAAGAAGGACTAGGGGAGACATGATAGCAGTCTTCCAATATTTGAGGGGCTGCCACAAAGATGAGGGGGGTCAAGCTATTCTCCAAAGCCCCTGAAGGCAGGACAAGAAGCAATGGATGGAAACTAATCCAGGAGAGAAGCAACCTGGAATTAAGGAACTTAAGAGGAGGACAATTCACCGCCCTGAGTCCGGAAGGAGAAGGGTGGTATAAACATTTTAATAATAATAATAATAATAATAATAATAATAATAATAAACCACCAGTGGAACAATCTGCCTCAGAAGTTGTGGCTGCTCCAATACTGGAGGTTTTTAAGAAGATATCGGACAACCATTTGTCTGAAATGATATAGGGTTTCCTGCCTGAGCAGGGGGCTGGACTAGAAGACCTCCAAGGTCCCTTCCAATAAAGTAGGATTTATTGTAAAGTGAGATTTGGATATAAGAGTGAAATGTTATGGGGTTAGCTTGGATGATCTCTAAAGGTCCCTCGACCTAGTTATTGTAAGAGACAGTTTCTGAGTTCAAAAAGTCAAACTGCAGAGTTAGCTAACTTTCTTACTTCCATGTCAAAAGGCAGAACTAAAAACCACATGGGTCAGCATGACACCTGGGTCTCAGACACAAGATATAATCAAGTTTTTCTGCCCAGCAATAAGGGGCTTAGCCAATAGGAATGATTTCACATATTTCCGTGTTTTTGCTGCTTTTGAAGACTATAAGAATGCGTGTTCTGATCAGAACGTTGTTCAGATGTTAGATGGCTATCTTTTCTGTCTGAACCTTTTGGCCAAAATAAAGCTTCTCTTGATCTCGAAGTCCGAGTCATTTGATTTTCTGCAACACCAACTCTGTTATATTATATTGAATTGAAGCTTCACCTGGTTTTCTAATGGGAATTGCATATGCCATGCACATAAAATCAAGTGGAACTTCAATTGTACCCTTGCAGTGGCCGTGTTGACTTTTCAGCAGTTCTAAGAAGGCTCCACACCCATCTGCATCACTCAGGTGACCCCGAGGACACAGAGAAACCTCCAAGTGGCCTCAAAGACCCTCTAAAAGGATGCAAATGACCAGCTGTCTGCAACGGGTATAAAATAAATCCTTCCATTCTCCACCATCCAGTCAGAGCTGAAGATGCTTCTTGGATGACAAGAGAAACATTTTCAAGGAAAAACTAAGTCCAGTTGCCTTTTGAAAAAGCACCTTTGGGACAACCCTGATTTGGATGACTGGGAAGCTCCATAGAGACCCCGGGGAAGAGATGCCAGGATCCTCCAGGATTCAGAAGGTTTGGAAGTCCCAAAATTTAGAACTTCTGGCTCATCTGACATTCTAGCGATGCTCCAGCATTGTCCAAGAGAGCCTCAATGTTCTTCTGCTGGCATCTCAGCCACCAAAGCTCTTCTCTGCAGAGTCGATGCAAATATTTGCAAAGACGATTAGGGGTCTGGAGTCTAAAACATGCTTAGAATTGTTCCAGGAATTGGGTATGTCTAGTTTAATGAAAAGAAGGACTATCAATCAGAATAGAGCTGGAAGGGACCTTGGAGGTCTTCTAGTCCAACCCCCTGCTCAAGGCAGGAGACCTTATTCCTTTTCAGACAAATGGCTGTCCAGTCTCTTCTTAAAAACCTCCAGTGATGGAACGTTCCACTGCTGTTCCACTGGTTAATTGTCCTCACTGTTAGGAAGTTTCCCCTTAATTCCAGGTTGCTTCTCTCCTTGATTAGTTTCCATTCACTGTTTCTAGAAATTCTGTTTATATAACGCACCACATAGAGCAAACAAAGGTACCGTCACCATGTGCTTTACTGCTCAACTATATAACTTTAACAGGAAAGAGGAAACTCTACTTAGAACAAAAGAGCATATAGAGCTATATAGACCATAGATCCAACCTAGTAAACACTGGCATCTAGTGGCTAAATACTACTGTACTTTTTGCATAAAAATACATTTCAACAATAATTTCCAACACGTGTCCTGTTTTCGGGTGGTTTAGAGCAGGGGTCTCCAACCTTGGCAACTTTAAGCCTGGAGGACTTCAATTCCCAGAATTCCACAGCCAGCTTTGCTGGCTGTGGAATTCTGGGAGTTGAAGTCCTCCAGGCTTAAAGTTGCCAAGGTTAGAGACCCCTGGTTTAGAGAATAGATGGACCCCCTCTTCTTTGTGGGAGCCCCTCAAATACTGGAGCAAGGCTACCATGTCCCACCTAATCCTTCTTTTCACTAACTAGGCATACCCAATTCCTGCAACCGTTCCTCGTATGTTTTTGTCTCCCGGCTTTTAATCCTCTTAGTTGCTCTTCTTTGCACCTTTTCCAAAGTCTCAACATCTTTTTTTGTAATGTGGGGACCAAAACTGGATCCAGAGTATTCCAGGTATGGCCTCACTAAGGATTTATAAAACGCTACTAATACTTCACCTGAATTTGATTCTAGGCCTCCGTTTAGACAACCAAGGATTGTATTAGCATTTTTTGGCTGCTGCCGAACACGGCTGGCTCATGTTTCAGGGATCAGGCAATCAAATTAAGTGATTGGCTAAGTGGGGGTGACATGATAGCACTCTTCCAATATTTGGGGGGCTGCCACAGAGAAGGGGGGGTCAACCTGTTCTGTAAAGTCCCTGAAGGCAGGACAAGAAGCAACCGGATGGAAACTAATGAAGGAGAGAAGCAACCTGGAATTAAGGAAGAACTTTCTTTCTTTCTTTCTTTCTTTCTTTCTTTCTTTCTTTCTTTCTTTCTTTCTTTCTTTCTTTCTTTCTTTCCTTCCTTCCTTCCTTCCTTCCTTCCTTCCTTCCTTCCTTCCTTTCTTCCTTTCTTAGATTTATATACCGCCCTATTCCCGAAGGACTCAGGGCGCTGAACAGGCACAGAATAAAATACATAAATACAAAGATTAGAAGCAGAAATAAAACCAGATTAAACAATTTAGCCCGAGACAGATTTTAAAACATCCCAATAATTTAAATGCAGATTTAAAATTTTCAATTTAAAAGAATTCAAAAGAAAAGGGGAAAAAGTTAGGCCAGGCCGGCTTGCTGGAATAGGAAAGTCTTAAGAGCGCGGCGGAAAGTACACAGATCCGGGATCCTCCGTATCTCCGGGGGGAGCTCATCACTTCCTAACAACGAGAACAATTAATCCGTGGAATGACTTTGTCTCTAAAAATTATGGGTGCTTCATCCCTGGAGTTTTTTTAAAGAAGAGATCGGACAATCATTTGACTGAAATGGCCTAAGGGTTCCTGCTTGAGCAGTGGGCTGGACTAGAAGACCTCCAAAGTCCCTTCCAACCCTGTTATTCTGAATTGGAGGCAGGCGGGATGGCATGGAAGCTGCCTGGAGAGCTTTCTCCCCATCCTTCAGCAGATGGCACTCTTCTCTCTGGAGATGGCAGGGCTGACCTTCTTAGCAGGAACTCACTGTGTGTCCAAGAGCTGGGAATCCCATCCAACTTTTAATTTCCTCGTCCCTGTTCACCTTGTTCGCCCCAGAGAGGGAGAAAGAGAGAAGCCGAGAAAGCACATGACCTTCCAAATCCTGGGTGGCATCTCCAAGTTGGAAGAGGGACGTGGCATTCTTGGTTTGACGCCACCTAAAACTTCCATTCATGCCTTCTTCTGCAACAACCACCCTCTGGGCTCCTCTTCTGTCACATTGCAAGAGATCCAGGACACTCTGGTTTCAAGAGTGTTGATATTCATGGAAATTCTCTGGCAGTGCAGCTTTTGACCTGATTCAGCCCCACTTCCTAAATTTGTCGGGTGGCTCACTTTAGGAACCTGTGCTTAAAGTCCGGGAACGGTGTTCATCGTTGTACATTTAACCAGGTTTGTTTCACAAAAAAGAATAACAGAGTTGGAAGGGACCTTGGAGGTGTTTTAATCCAACCTCCCCGTCAAAGTAGGTGACCCTATATACCATTCCAGACAAATGGCTGTCCAGCCTCTTCTTAAAAAGCTCCAGTGATGGAGCACCCACAACTTCTGGTGGCAAGCAGTTCCATTGGTTAATTGTCTTAACAATCTGAACAGTTCCAACCAATTGGAACAGCTTGTCTTTGTAAGTTGTGGGAGCTTCATCCCTGGAGGCTTTCAAGAAGGGACTGGAGTGCCATTTGTCAGAAATGGTGTAGGGTCTCCTGCTTGGGCAGGGGGTTGGACTAGATGACCTACAAGGTCCCTTCCAACTCTGTTATTCTGTTTAAATCTTCTTAAAAAGCTCCAGTGATGGAGTACCCACAGCTTCTGAAGAACCTCGGGAATAATCCACCCAGCAGGTCAGGTTTGCTCAAATTTAACCTTCTGTTATTTCTCCATGGCTTAGGATGCAGTGCTAGCTCCATCTCTTGGGTTAGTTTATCACTGAACTATTTATTTATTTGTTTTAATTTATATACTGCCCTTCTCCTGCTGGACTCAGGGCAGTGCACAGCCGGAAATAAAAAACATTCAATACAAGATTTAAAAATGTAAAAGAATTATAAAACTTTGGCCGAAAATTTAAAAACCCTCATAACTAAAACCCAATTGGACAATTTAAA
This sequence comes from Ptyas mucosa, assembly GCA_012654045.1. NCBI lineage: Eukaryota > Metazoa > Chordata > Lepidosauria > Squamata > Colubridae > Ptyas > Ptyas mucosa. The sequence continues at coordinate 12,288 of WNWU01020318.1, forward strand.
AATCTAAAATCTCAAAAGGGGGGGGGGTTTACGCCAGCCCTGCTTGTTGGAAAAGAAAAGTTTTTAGGGCATGGCGAAAAGCCCGGAGATCTGATATCCTGCGTATCTCCAGGGGCAAATCGTTCCAGAGGGCAGGTGCTGCCACAGAGAAGGCCCTCCCCCTGGGGGTCGCCAGCCGACATTGCCTGGCCGACAGCACCCTGAGGAGGCCCTCTCTGTGGGAGCGAACTGGCCGGTGGGAGGCTATTGGCGGCAGAAGGCGGTCCCGCAAATACCCGGGTCCTAAGCCATGGAGCGCTCTAAAGGTGGTAACCAACACCTTGAAGCGCACCCGGAAGTCCACCGGGAGCCAATGCAGCTCACGCAGGAGAGGTGTCACATGGGAGCGCCCCCTCGCTCCCATAATCCCCCACGCGGTCACATTCTGCACCAGCTGGAGCCTCCGGGTGCACCTCAAGGGGAGCCCCATGTAGAGAGCATTGCAGTAGTCCAGGCGGGAAGTGATGAGTGCCTGAGTGACCGTGCGTAAGGAGTCCCGATCCAGAAAGGGACGCAACTGGCGAATCAGGTGAACCTGATGAAAAGCCCCCCTGGCCACGGCCGTCATGTATGAGGTAGAAGGGTTCTTCAGGGTCATCCAGTTTAACCCCTCGGCTTAGTACCAATAAAAGAGAATATTTGTAACTCTGAGATGAAATGACAATGTTGCCTAGTTTGGTAATGAAATGTCTGCAAGAAAACAACTACACTTAGAGAGCATCAAGGACCCCACTTCCTTCTCCTTCTCCTTCTCCTTCTCCTTCTCCTTCTCCTTCTCCTTCTCCTTCTCCTTCTCCTTCTCCTCCATGTTTTGCTCTCCTCCTCCTCCTCCTCCTCCTCCATGTTTTGCTCTTCTTCTTCTTCTTCTTCTTCTTCTTCTTCTTCCTCTTCCTCCTCCTCTTCTCCTCCTCCTCCTCCTCCTCCATGTTTTGCTCTTCTCCTTCTCCTTCTCCTTCTCCATGTTTTGCTCTTCTCCTCCTCCTGCTCCTCCTCCTCCTCCTCCTCCTCCTCCTCGTATTGATAATATTGCCTAGTTTGGGTCATGAAAGGTCTGCAAGAAACCCACCAAGCTCAGAGAGCACCAAGGACCCCTCTGGTTAGTGCAGGAATTCAAGTAGGAACCAAAATAAAAGCGTTCATTGATCAGGAAATTCTTTCTGCGTTTCTGAATTCCCATCCGTGTGTTCTTTGCTTGCTCTCACTTTCAGCCGCGAGGGGGGTCTTCACGCCCAGCCCTCTTGCTAAGGGGGATCTTGCAGGCCAGTTCCCTTCCCTTTTGCAAGCTCAGCTGTTTCTCTCCCCAATGGGTGTATAGGTTTACTTCCCTTCTGTCGTGTTCTCATCGTACGCTAAATAAATAATAACCTGCAAGATTTTATTCAAGACGAAGCAGCAGGCAGTGAACAAGGGGGTGAATGCAGAGGGTCAGCTGGGCTGGGGGTGGGGTGTGTGTGTGTGAAGAAACACCAGAGAAAGGGGCTGGGGGGTGACCCTGAACAAGGGGTCACAGACACCAGGTAGCAATACATGTATTGCTCGACTTACGACCACAATTGAGCCCAACATTCCTGTTAAGTGAGACATTTGTTAAGTGTGTTTTGCCCCATTTTACGTCCTTTCTTGCAACCATCATTAAGTGAATCACTACAGTGGGTAAGTTAGTAACCCGGTTGTTCAGTGAATCTGGCTTCCCCCTTGACTTTGCTTGTCAGAAGGTCGCAAAAGGGGATCATGGGACACAGCAACGGTCATAAGTATGAATCAGTTGCCAAGCATCTGGATCACGTGACCACGCAGATGCTGCGACGGTCGTAACTCTGAAAAACGGTCCCGAGTCACTTTTTTCAGTGCTGCTGTAACTTTGAACGGTCACTAAACGAACTGTTGTAAGTCGAGGACTACCTGATTGCACAACCTGTCTGGGTGTTGAAATGGTGCCTGTTCTTTTGCCCCATCAGGTAGGGGGTCACCAAATCTTGGCCGCCTTAAGACTTGTGGTCTTCAACTCCCAGAATTCCCCAGCCATCTATGCTTAATCTCTTGTGATCCCTTCCTCTGCAATCTCTCCGTTTTAATTTAATTCTCTTCAAATTCTGGGAGCTGAAGTCCCCAACTCTTAAACTTGCTAAATTTGGAGACCCCTGAAATAGGAGGAGGTAATCAGATCCCCCATTCTTCTCCCCAGCTGAACTGGCAATGATCCAGCCAGAGGCTCTGCATTTGAGCCGAGCTGTGCCAGCCTACAGCCATTGCCCCCTGCAAAGGGCAGGGAGTATGCAAGCTGCAATTACAGGCGTAAACACAAAGACACAAAGACACACACCCTAGAGAGATTGATTTGGCACCGTTCTTCCGCTTGGGCAGGGCTCGTAGGAACACACCAATCCCCTGGAGGGGCTGAAAACGCAGCCCAAATTATCAGATGACTCAAGAGACGCCTTCAAGGAGATGAGGAGGAGGAGGAGGAGGAGGAGGGGGTATGTGGCTTTCAGCAGATCAAACCTTGGGATCTTGGCGTGGCTCGTCCCCCCCCCCCCCCCCCCGCCCCCCCCCTCCATTCCCCAGTTTAATTTGCAAACCGAGAGGGAAATAAACCTCCAGCTACCAGCCCACAAATTTGGCTCCCAGCTGCATTTTTCCTTCTCCCTCCACCGTGACAACAGCTGCTTTCCTCTAATGTGGCTGCTGCTGGGAGATTTGCATTCAGTCAAGAACGAACACGCTCCTAGATGCCTCCTTCGCCCATCCTGAACTCCTGGACTCTGTCAGCAGGAGATCAGAAGCACCTATCGCTTCTCACGAGGCCGGCTTGGCTCACTCTGCGCCTCCCCACTCGCTTAGCAAAGACAGTTGGGTAGGGCTAGCCTGGCGAAAAGAAGGACTAGGGGCCCTCGATAGCAGTTTCCATATTTGAGGAGGGGTCAACCTATTCTCCAAAGCACCTGAAGGCAGGATAAGATCCAACCTAGGAGGAATTCCCCAGCCAGCCATGGGTGGAGTTTTCCCCCCTCCCCTTCTGCCCGCTAGAGTAGAGAGATTGCAGAGAAAGGGATTGCAAGAGAGTAAGCCGGTCAGAATGGGTATCCATATCAAAAGGAAGACATTAGTGCCAGGGAGTTAAAGTCCACCCATCTTCAAGTGACTAAGGTTGAGAAATACTGCTCCAGACTATCTTTAAAGCAGGACCGTCTGAGGAGGAGGATCCACCATCGCCTTGGACCCTCCCTCAGATCAAGACCAGGGCTCCCACTGGGAAAAAAATGATTGTTTGTAAGCTGCCCAGAGGCACTGAGAGCGAGTGAACAGCCATTTATATCTTCTAGATATATCTAGGTCTGTTTATCTATCTATCTATCATCTATCTCTGTCTCTGTCTCTCTATCACTGTATCTATCTATCCATCTACCGTGTTTCCCCGAAAAAAAAGACCCTGCCTTATATTTTTTTGAACCCTGAAATAAGCGCTTGGCCTTATTGCCATGCGCTCAAAAGTCCGATTGGGCTTATTATCAGGGAAGGTCTTATTTTGGGGGGAAACAGGATCTATCTATCTACCTACCTACCTACCTATCTATGTATCAATCATCTATCTATCTATCTATCTATCTATCTATCTATCTATCTATCTATCTACCTATCTACCTATCTATCTACCTATCTATGTATCAATCTATCTCTCTATCTACCTACCTACCTACCTATGTGTCAATCATCTATCTATCTATCTACCTACTTATCTATGTATCAATCATCTATCTATCTATTTACCTACCTACCTATCTATGTATCAATCATCTATCTATCTATCTATCTACCTACCTACCTATCTACCTACCTATCTATGTATCAATCTATCTCTCTATCTACCTACCTACCTACCTATGTGTCAATCATCT
>WNWU01020318.1:31496-47875 GCA_012654045.1 Ptyas mucosa
TTTGCGCCTATAGCCGCATCTTTTTTCTTTTGCAAGTTCCTTGGGCAAGAATTCTATCCTTCCCCCACCCAAAAAATCTCTTCCTTCCCCCTCTCATTTGATACCCCCCCCCCTTGTAAGAGATGGAGAAGTACCACGTCTTCCCTCCAGCTGAAGGACTTTGAGATCAACCGTCTCCTTGCTTCCTTGCTTGCTTGCTGTTTTTCCGCTTCTAAAATGGGTGGGATCCGGTTACTAATTCCCTCCTAAGCCAAATTGCAAAATTTGCTGTTTGTATCCCAAAACAAGTATGCTCTTTCTCTCTCTCTCTCTCACACACACACATACTCCTTACAGGCTGTTTTATGTGCTCCTGGCTACTTTCCGTCAAGTGACCGGAGGCAAATTCGCCTGACCAATAACCAGCCAAGACATTTATTGCGACAAACAGCGAGAGAAGCTTATCAAAACTTGGTTTCTCTCCAAGATTCTGCTCGCCAAATATTACCTTCTTTATACAACCTCGTCCCGGCCATCACATCCCTCCGTGTTCTCCATTAGCTGAGCTACTATCAGCTTACACACTTCGCGACCTCCTCCTACCTATCTCCTGCTACATATTAAATCGTGCATCCCAAGTATATTAAAATTGGGAGATAGTTTACGCAAGGTGTGTCGAATAATATTCTTCGGCTAATTAAGTATGTTCAATTGCTTGCTTGGAGTACCGGGCACTTTTATTTAACGGATTCTTGGAACAACTGATTTTTTTTTCTTGTTTTAGCTCTGCCTTCCCTGTCCCAAAGGTGCTTTTTTTCCCCAAGAGGCAACTGGACTTTCTGGTTTTTCTCTTTAAAGACGTTTCACTTCTCATCCAAGAAGCTGCTTCAGTTCTGACTGGATGGTGGGGAAAGGAAGGATTTATATTCCTGGCAGACAGCTGGTCATTTGCATCCTTTTAGAGAGTCATTGAGGCCACCTGGAGTTTTCTCTGTGTCCTCAGGGTCACCTGAATAGTGCAAATGGGGGTGGAGCCTTCTTAGAACTATTGAAAGGATCATGTTGTAGACTGGAGGTAGATGATGTCGTATCCCTCCCCCTCTGTGGAGAGAGGGCTGTTCAATTTTGACCTAGATGGCCTCTTTGACCCCTCTTTCAAACCAGTGCTCCTCTCTGTCCAGAATGTCTTCAAAAGAGTGGCCTTTGTCTTTTAAATGCAGATGGACTGCTGAATCTAGTCCTAATGTGTTTGTTCTGCTATGCTGCGCCATGCGTTTGTGAAGTGGCTGTTTTGTTCCCCCAATGGACAGATCTGCACAGGGCTCACTGCCTTGCACTGCATATACCACGTTTCTCAGTTTCTGTCTGGGCGTTTTATTTTTGGGGTAGGCAAGCTTCAGCCTACGTGTACTCTTGGGTTTGAAGTGTGCACGTATGTTGTGTTGGCTGAAGATCCTCCTGAGCTTTTCCACTATGCTTGCAATGTACAGACTTTCTCGTCATTGTCTGTTACAGAGGAGATCCTGTAGGGTCGTTTTTGAGATTTGATGAAGGGCCGCTTGGGATAGCCACACGTTCTGAGGGCTTCCTTAATGTGTTTTCGTTCTTTTTCTTTTCCCGTCTTCGCTGGTTGGCAGGCCTTCCGCACGGCGATGTAAGGTTAATTAAACATTAAACATACTCAGTTGCCTGTTTTGAGTACCAGGCTTCTTAAACAATTGATTTTTTTCTTGTTTTTTTAATTTTAGCTTTGCTTTTCCTGTTTTCCCTGCTTAATTTTCCTCTCACAACTCTTTTTACAGCTTGTAATCTTCCTTTTCCCACTCTGAAAACCCAGCTAATTTTTGCCTATGTATCTATCTTACATCCTGCCTTTATGCTATCATTTCTTGCTCCCATCCATTGTAGATTCATTGGGCAGTCTTGGTTCTCCACTCAGTAAGTTTCCACTACACAGCAATTTTAAATTTTCCTTTCGATATTAAATTTTTTCAATATTAAGCTCACTTGATCCTATCAATACCACACTGCCTGTGTCTACGATTCGGTGAAGTACAGGCAGTCCTCAACTTACGACTGCAATTTCTGCCGCTAAGCAAAACGGTTGTTAAGTGAGTTTTGACCATTTTTATGACCTTGCCACAGTTGTTAAGTGGATCACGGCAGTTGCTGGTAGGGGGAGTCTTCTGCCTTGAGCAAGGGGTTGGATTAGAGGACCTCCGAGGTCCCTTCCAGCCCTAGGATGCTGTGTTCTTTGAAGCCAAAAGGCCTGGGGAAAAAGCAGCAATTTTACCCATTTATTCTTCCAACTCAAAGCTGCCCAAAAAAGAAAGAACATTTTTAGAAAAAACTGCCTCTGATTGTTATGGTCCGAGCGTTTTAATTTTCACTTAATGATCCTGGGTTTTTGTTTTTTTTTAAATGGTTTTGCCATCTGAGCTGTAGTGTTGTGCTGTGGATGTTTTATTTCGGGAAACCACGGAGAATAAATGGGATCCCGATAGTTTAAAAGCCAAATAAATAAATAAATGAGAAAATAAATAAAAGAGAAAATTGAGCTGAGCACAGGGGGAAAAAAAGAGCTGGAGAGAATCTGCCAAAAATAGAGAAAAAACATAGAAAGTAGCAGCCAACAGTTTTCACAGAACAGATACAGATTAACAGAGCTGGAAGGGACCTTGGAGGTCATCTAGTCCAACCCCCCGCCCAAGCAGGAGACCTTACACCATTTCTGACAGATGGTGGCCCCGTCTCTTCTTGAAAGCTTCTGGTGATGAAACTCCCACAATAACCAGCTTTGCAGAGAATCCTCGATTTACGGCCACAACTCAGCCCTAAATTTCCATTGCTAAGCGAGACAGTTATGAAGCAAGCTTTGCCCTGTTTTACGACCTTCCTTGCCACGGCTGTTAAGTGAACCCCTGCAGTTGTTCAGTGGATGACACAGTTGTTAAAGCGAATCCGGGTTTGACTTTGCTCGTCAGAAGGTCGCCAAAGGGGGAATTGCGTGACCCCAGGACACGGCAGCCGTCATAAATCCAAGTCAGTTGCCAAGTGTATGAATTTTGATCCTGGGGATGCTATAGTGGTTGTAAGCGTGAAAAGACGGTCATAAGTCGCTTTTTACGCTGCCGTTGCAACTACAAATGACAGTTGTAAGTCGAGGACTACCTGCAATACTAAGTAAGCTTAACATGTCCTGTGAAAGTCAGTTGTTAGATCTTAAATGGACTAAGCATGTTGGCTGGTTTGTTTATTAAACTTATCTGCTGCTTATCTCGCTCACGATCCTTCCGTAAAAATGCCAGGGGAAGCATTTAGAACGGGGGTCTTACATTTTAAAATCCCGTTAAAACGAAAACAGCTGAACGCTCGTGCACGAGTGTGTCGCAACAAGCGAGCAAGAGAGCAAGACGGGGGTCAGCGTAGGTCGGCTGTCAAATGCTTTGCTCCGTTTCCATCCAGAGAGACCCCAGTCCCTTCCTTCCTCCCCCCCCTCCTCCTCCCCATCTGCGTCTGTCTCGGTTTATCCTCGAGATCTGGGACGCTTTCCAGACCTCCATCCGTCGTTGGGGGGTGTAACATAATCCCTTTGTGTTCCTGGCATGGGGAGGATGTTTTAGTGCATTCGATCTCTCTCTCTCTCTCTCTCCAAGCTGCTTTTTAATCCCGGGCATGAAAAATATCCTTTGCATGCAAGAGACGCGTTCGCAAGTGTTTGGCAACAACACCCTTCTGCCCCCTAACCCCCCCCCCCCCCAAAAAATCTGGGAGGATCCCAGCTGCGTTATGATGGAGAGGTGGCTGAAGGACACCATTAGATCCCTCTCGTACGGAGGGATCTGGTTTCCGGGGGTTGTTTGTCAGAGATGTTCTCGTAAACCATAAGGTCTCCTGCTCCGTTCCTCCCCCAACAGAAGAAGTCCTCAACTTATGACCATTCGTTTAGTGACTGTTCCAAGTTTGCAACGGCACTAAAAAAAAGGGACTTTCCCCCCCACACTTATGGTCATTGTAACATTCCCGTGGTCTTGTGATCAAAATTCAGACACTTGGCAACTAATAACGGAATGCCAGAGTTGGAAGGGACCTTAGAGGTCTTCTAGTCCAACCCCCTGCTCAGGCAGAAAACCTATATCATTTCAGACAAAATGGTTGTCCAATCTCTTCTTAAAAACCTCCAGTGATGGGACACCCACAACTTCTGAAGGCAAGATATTAATTGTTCTCACTGACTCATACTTATGTCGGTTCGCAGTGCCCAGGGTCATGGGATCCCCTTTTGCAGCCTTCTGATAAGCAAAATCAATAGGGAAGCTGGATTCACTTAACAACGGTATTACGATTGCGGTGATTCACTTAACATGTGGCATGAAAGTTCATAAAATGGGGCAAAACTCTCTTAACAACTGTCTCACTTAGCAGTAGAAATTTTGGGCCGAATTGCGATCGTAAGTGGAGGACTACCTCTAGTTCTCCAGGGAAATGCATGCAGGAATTTCCCAAGCAGATGCCTCCCAGAATCATATAAAGCTGGAAGGGACCTTCAGAGATCAACTAGTTCAACCCGCTGCTCCAGGCAGGAATGTAATTAAATCATCCATGACAGAAGTTCATCCAGTTCCCGGTTTATCACTCCTGAACTCTGAATCAATCTGGCTTTCTCATTGACTTTGCTTGTTGGAAGGTCACAAAAGGAGATCACGCAACTCCGGGACACTGCAACCGTCATAAATATGAGTCAGTTGCTAAGCATCTGAGTTTTGATCACATGACCACTGCATGTGAAATCTGCAATGGTCGTAAGTGTGAGGGCTGGTTATAAGTCCCTTTTTTCAGGGCTGTTCTAACTTTGAACAGTCACTGAACAAATGGTCGTAAATTGAGGACTACCCAAGCAGTGGGTTGGACTAGAAGACCTCCAAGATCCCTTCCAACTCTGTTATTCTGTATTCTGTACTACAATAAGATTATTTTTTTAAAAATACCTAATTGTCTAAAATGATAATCATCCATTTTCTTTATATTATTATTATTATTATTATTATTATTATTATTATTATTATTATTATTATTAATTAGATTTTTATACCGCCTTTCACCTTTTGGACTCAGGGCAGTGAACAGCCAAAATAAAACATTTGTACATGAAAGTTAAAATAATTTTAAAAATAATTAAATGAAATTTGGCCCATAATTTAAAACATTTCAATTTAAAAATCAGTATCAAACTTTAAAACCGACATGTTTCCCTTCCTCTTTCCCCCCTCTCGGTATATAGTGCCTTTTTAATATTTTTAAGCTTGTATTATTTTTATTTTTGCATTTTTAATCTTCCACAACACTGATTAAAACAATGACAATTAATCTTATCTAATTATCCAAAATGGTAATTACCTTTCTTTATAGTTTTCCCTTCTTTTTTGTTCTGCATTTTTTCTTTTTGATATATCTTTCAGGATTTTTTTCCCATTTTTAAACTCCAATAGAAATCATGATTAAAAAGGACAATTAATCTTACTTAATTACCTAAAATGATAATTGCTTTCTTTGCTTATATTCCCCTCTCTTTTCTCTCACAATTTTTTTGGTCTGTACTTTTATCTTTCCATTTTTAAACTCCAAAAAAACACGCCACCCCATTATTTTTTTAAAAAATGGTTGTTAACCTTATCCAATTATCTAAAACAACCATTACTTATTTCCTTTATCTCTCTCTCTCTCTTTTCCTTTCATCTTTCTTTCTTTTTGATAGATATTTTTTTAGTTGGCATTAGTTTTTATATTTGCATTTTTAAGCTCCAATAAAAAACACGATTAAAAAAAGGATAATTAATCCTGCCTGGGAAATATTGCAAGGAAGAGGGGGGAGAAAATAGATTGGCTAATGGCTTCTCTTGTTTATTTGCAGGTTTCTGCCTTCCAGGCTCAGCTGGTTCAAGCCGTGCAGAACGCCCAAGAAATGAGTCCTGCGCCAGGCCGGATTCCCGGAGTGGTTTTGGTGAACGAACCCATCTTCATTCAGACCTACACCGGGATGATGGCCTTTTTCGGAAACCAAAATAAACTGGGTTATTGCCTGGCTCGGGGCAGCATTGGCTTCTGACCTGGACATTTCCCCTCCAGTTTCTTTCTTTCTTTCCTTCTTTCTTTCTTTCTTTCTTTCTTTCTTTCTTTCTTTCTTTCTTTCTTTCTTTCTTTCTTTCTTTCTTTCTTTCTTTCTTTCCTTCTTTCTTTCCTTCTTTCTCTCTCTCTCTCCCTCCCTCCTTCCTTCCTTTCTTTCTCTTTCCCTTCTTGCCTCCCTTTCTTCTTCCCTCCCTTCCCCCTCCCTCCCTCCTTCTTTTCCTTCCTTCCTTCCTTCCTTTCTCTCTCTTTCTCTCCCTTCCTCCCTCCCACCTCCCTTCCTTCCTTTCCTTCTTTCTTTCTCTCTCCCTCCCTTCTCCCTCCCTCTTCTTTCTTTCTTTTTCTTTCTCTTTCTTTCTTTCTTTCTTTCTTTCTTTCTCTCTCTCCCTCGCTCCCTCCCTCCCTTTCTTCTTTCCTCCTTTCCCCTCGCTCCCTCCCTCCTTTCTTTTCTTTTCTTTTCTTTTCTTTTCTTTTTCTTTTTCTTTTTCTTTTCCTTTCCTTTCCTTTCCTTTCCTTTCCTTTCCTTCCCTCCCTCCCTCCTTCCATCCTCCCTCCCTCCCTCCCTCCCTCCAACCCCTCCTTCCTTCCATCCTGTGTAGAGTTTTGTCAAGTCTCCAAGGTCATGTGCCAAGCCAGAAATGGATTCCTTAACTAAGTTGCATGTGTGAATGTAGTATTTCTGGGCATTTTGCTTGCTAAATCTCTTGGGCTAATTCGCTTAGCCCAGCCCGGAGTTTTTTTAGATAGGTCGGACTACAACTCCCCTCAACCTTTGCTCAGGATGATGGGCTTTCCCCTATTCCAACAAATGGGTTAGCACCTGTGGGTGAGTTGCGTAGCACCACTGGTTTAGAAAAAAGCTGATTAAAGCTGACAGGTCATTTTATTGTGTTCCTCGTTAAAATAATAACTGTAATGATAACGATGATGTAAATTCTTCTTCCAAGTTTACTTGGCATTTGAATGACTCCTGTCTTTGAAATGGCTTGCAAAATCTAGAAACAGATGAAACATTTCTGCAAACGCGGAAGAAAGAATTTGCTAGGGAACTAATTTTACTTTCGCTCATTACAATAAAATAACTAGTTTTTCTAATTAAGCTGGGACCTCTGTGGTTTTATTTCCCTCAATCAAACATGTATTTCTTGCAGCTCTAACTCTGGAAGTTTGATGCTTTGTCTTGTTTGGGTTTTTTTATTTGCAAAGCACAGTTTTTAAATGAATGACAATAATGAACTTGCAATTTCTTATCAAATTATTATTATTATTATTATTATTATTATTATTATTATTATTGTCTTGTCAACAATTATTACGATTATGGTTGATTGCACAGTCAGCCAGGCTGCATTTTGCATTTTAGTCTACCCTTTGAGTCAGTGGTGGGTTTCAAATTTTTTTACTACCGGATCTGTGGGTGTGGCTTGATGGGCGTGGCAGGCAAAGGATACTGTAAAATCTCCATTCCCACCCCACTCTAGGGGAAGGTTACTACAAAATCCCCATTTCCTCCCAATCAGCTGGGACTCGGGAGGCAGAGAATAGATGGGGGCGGGGCCAGTCAGAGATGGTATTTGCCGGTTCTCTGAACTACTCAAAATTTCCGCTATTGGTTCTCCAGAACTGGTCAGAACCTGTTGAAACCGACCTCTGCTTTGAGTGCTCCCAAATGAGCAGATATGGATGTTTGATGGTGTTAAAGGGATTGTCGCAGGATGTAAGCTATTCTGAGTCAAGCTGCCTTTTGCAATTGACTGATGGTGAATTTGTCAATGCCGACGGTAGAATAGAATGGGAAGGGACCTTGGAGATCTTCTAGTCCAACCCGCTGATCAAGCAGGAGACCTTATACCATTTCAGACAAATGGTTGTCCAGTCTCTTCTTAAAAACTTCCAGTGATGGAGCACCCACAACCTCTGGTGGCAAGCTGTTCCACTGGTTAATTGTCCTCAAATATGAAGTTTCTCCTTAATTCCAGGTTGCTTCTCTCCTTAGTTAGTTTCCATCCCTTGTTTCTTGTCCTGCCTTCTGTTGCTTTGGAAAATAAATAGACCTCCTTTGTGGCAGCCCCTCAAATACTGGAAGATGCTATCATGTCACCCCTATTTCTTCTTTTCTGTAGATTAGCCAAACCCAAATCCTGCAGCTCTTCTTCATAGGTTTTAGCCTCGACTGTATCCCTGATTCTATCTAAGTCTCATTGCAGGAATGAAGCTAATACTATAATGGCTAATAATAATAATTACTATCAGAGCTGCGATGGCGCAGTGGTTAGAGTGCAGTACTGCAGGCTACTTCTGCTGACTGCCGGCTGCCTGCAGTTCGGCAGTTCGAATCTCACCAGGCTCAAGGTTGACTCAGCCTTCTGTCCTTCTGAGGTGGGTAAAATGAGGACCCAGATTGTTGGGGGCAAGAGGCTGACTCTGTAAACCGCTTAGAGAGGGCTGTAAAAGCACTATGAAACGATATATAAGTCTAAGTGCTATTACTATTGCTATTATACTTTTATTCATTAAACATGAAACTCAGTCAACTGAACATTTAAAAATGTATCACAAATACCATTGACTGATGGCTGATATGGGTTGCTGCCAGCATCCTAGGTATCAACCAAGTTTCAATGGCCAGGTTGCGATATTTCGTGATTTTTTTCCAGTTCTTTTTCTTCGACTCCGGCGTCTCCTGGTACCGCGATGTCAATAAATTGTACGTTTCGGTTTTCGACAACTGTGACATCTGGCGTGTTGTGTTCCAAGTGACGATCCGTCTGTATTCGAAAGTCCCACAAGATCTTCACCTTCTCATTTTCTATAACTTTTCCCACTTTATGTTCCCATGACTTTTTGGGTACAGGAAAGTCGTATTTTATACATATAATGACCAGTGGATTAATTTAGCAACTCGGTCGTGTCTAGCTTTGTAATCAGTTTGTGCGATTTTGCTGCACTCACATATTAAATGTGAAACAGTTTTGACTTTGTTGTTGCAAAGTCGGCAGTTTGGATTGTCGGTGGATTTTTGTATCTTTGCTTTCATGGCTTTAGTTTGTAGTGTTTGTTCTTGAGCAGCCAGTATTAAACCTTCCGTTTCTTTCTTGATGGTTCCTCTCTTAAGCCATGCCCATGTCAAGTTGTCATCACATTTTCCTTCAATGTTTTTGAAGTGCTGCCCATGCAGAGCTTTGGTTTTCCATCCATTTAATCTGTCATCCAGCTGTTTTTCCTTATATTCTGCCTTTGTTTCTGTTGTTTTTATCATGTTCTCTGTTTTCACAGCCTGCAGCAATTTTTCTGTACCTTGGTTCACATAATCATTCAATCTTCATTTTTCTTCTTCTACAATTTGATGGATTTGCAATATCTGTCCCCTATTTTTCTTGGCAGGTACAACCAGTCGATGTCACTTCGTGGATGTAAAGCGTGGTACATATTCAAAAGTTTGTGCGTTTTCCGGTCCACGTTTTCCTGTTCAGCCAAAGTCCAGTTAATGATTCTCGCTGAATAGCATATCACTGGAACTGCCAATGTATTAATGGCTTTTATTATGTTTCCAGCATTCAGCTTTGATTTTAATATTTTGCGGACCTTCCTGATTTATTTCTTTCACGTTGACTCTTTGACTTTTCCATTCAAGATGTTATCAGCTTCCAATATGCATAGGTATTTGTAACCATCATCTTTTGTTAATGCTTTTCCATTTTGAGTTTCTTTGCCCTTCCTCATTTAGATTGGAACAGAGTTGGGTGCAATTTTTGCCTTTTGAGTTTCTTTTGCTGTGGCATAATTTTGCCAGGGTAGCCGATTTGCTCCCCAAAAGTAGGAATTGGGAGCAGACATCCCCTGTTCTTCTTCCCAGGGACCAACCACACACCAAAGACTTCAACATCTGGACACCCACTGCCCTCCTTAACACCCCCCAAAAGATGCCATCCTCTTTGGCCACTACATAGGAACTAGGGGTGAAATCCAAAATTTTCCCCTACCGGTTCTGTGGGTGTGGCTTGGTGGGCATGGCAGGGGAAGGACATTGCAAAATCTCCATTCCCTCCCTACTCTGGGACTGGCCAGCTAGCCAGAGGTGGCATTTGCCGGTTCTCTGAACTAGTCAAAATTTCCGCTACCGGTTCTCCAGAACCTGTTAGAACCTGCTGGATTTCACCCCCTGGTAGCAACTCTGCACATGTTAAGAGCGAGGGATGCAGGACAAAGAAAACGTCAGAATAGATATTCGGGGTTGGAGAAAGTGTCCCACCCCCACTTCAAGGAATGTTTGACCAAGGGGTCTCGGGACCCCTGGTTGTCCTGCCCGATGGTCAGAGCCAAAGCGGAAGCCCGACGGAGCTGCATCGCCTGGTCCACCCGTGGCCGACTTTGCAAGCCAAGAACCCCCCCCCTCCAAGGATGACTCAGGCCAAGACAATTCCTGGAAGCCAAGAGGCAAAGGTGTTGGCCCCCGCTGCTCCCCAAGGGAGGGGCCGCTGTCTTCGTGTGGAGGCGGTTCAACAGGTGCGGCGCAAGGGTGAGGCTGGCTTGGAGCAATATGATGCCACGGTTGCCAGTTTGAATGTGGATGAGGTGCCACGGCTTGGCCAAGGCGCTTCCGTTGCGCGCCACCATGGCGCTGAGCAAGCCTGCTCCAAGAGTGGGGGCGCGCATGGCTATGCACAGATGTGCACATGCAAAAGGGGGGTTGCAAATGTTTGGGATGTGCGCCTCACACACCCCGAGAGGGATTATTTCATGTTTATTCTTTTTCAACGCTTTACATTTTTTTGATTTTGCTCAAAAAGTTAAAATGCAAATTCCAAAACAAAACAAAAAAATAATAATCAACAAACAACAATAAAAGTGGACAGAACGTTGAAAAATGTGCATTAAAAGCACACATGCAGGTGGTCCTCGACTTACGACCCACAACGGAGCCCCAAATTCCTGTTGTTAAGCGAGTACAGTGCTTCGTTGAATTTTGCCCCGTTTTACGACTTTTCTTGCATGGTTGTTAAGTGAATCCGGCTTTCCCCACGGACTTTGGTTGTCCGAAGGTCGCAAAAGGGGATCACGTGACCCCAGGACACTGTGACCATCATAAGTACGAGTCCATTGCCAACTGTCTGAATTTTGATCACGTGACCGCGGGGAGGCTGCAGCGGTCATGAGTGTGGAAACTGATCTTAAGTACCTTTTTTTCAGGGCCATTTTAACTTCAAACAGTCACTAAATGAACTATCCTAAGTGGAGGACTACAAATGTTACGCCCCCTGGTGGATTTCCAATAAATAGATTGTAACAATGCCCCAAAAGGTGCTTTTTTTTTTTCAGGAGTAAACTGGACTTTCTTGTTTTTTCTTTGAAGACGTTTTGCTTCTCCTCCAAGAAGCTTCTTCAGCTCTGACTGGATGGTGGGACTGAATGGAAGGATTGATGCTCCTTGCAGGCAGCTGGTCCTTTGCATCCTTTTAGAGAGTCGTTGAGGCCACTTGGAGGTTTTTCACAACACCATCATTTCAGCAGTTCCAAGAAGGCTCCCACTGTCTTTCCTTCCTCCTCCTCCTCCTCCTCCTCCTCCTCCTCCTCCTCCTCCTCTCTGGAAACGCCCTTCCCTTCTAGCACTGATACTGTTCCCTAGTTGGGTCATGAAACATCTGCAAGAAAACCACCAAACTCAGGGAGCACCCAGGACCCCACAGTCCACCACTGACCTACAAACATTCTCCTCCATTGGCTTCCCTCCCCCTCCCATCTTCTAGGCCCGTGATGGCAAACCTATGGCCCGTGTGCCAGAGGTGGCACATAGCACCCTCTCTGTGGGCATGCGAGCTGTTGCCCCAGTTCAGCTCCACTGCGCATGAGCACGCACCTCCTGCCAGCCAGCTGGTCTTCGGGTCTCGGCCACGCATAGGGGGGTACATGCAGGGGGGCTGCACATATGCACAGGGCAGGGGGCGTGCAGGGGGCCCACATGCATACACGTGGGACACATGGGAGTGGGGCACTTGTGCGGGGTCATGCCGGCATGCATGGGGGCTCGGTGAATATGTGGGGCCGCGTGCGCATGCATTCAAGGTGGGGCGCGTGTGGGGGTACGTGTATGCTCTGGGGCCGGGGCGCATGTGTGGGGGCAGCGCGCATTGCATTTTGGGGGTTGGGGCATGCGCACGCTTTGGGCACTCGGTCCACAAAAGGTTAGCCATCACTGGTTTTTTTTATTATTATTTATTAAATTTTTATACCGCCCTTCTCCTTTCGGACTCAGGGCGGTGAACAGCCAAAATAAAACATTTGTACATAAAAATTAAAATAGTTATTTAAAATAAATTATATAAAGTTTGGCCCATTAATTCAGAATATTTCAATTTAAAATCAGTATCGATTTAAAACCAAGATAAAATCAGGCCAGCCCAGCTGACTGAAAGAGGTGAGTTTTCAGGGCCCGACGAAAAGTCCGGAGGTCTGGGATCACTCGGATCTCTGGGGGTAGATCATTCCATAGGGTAGGTGCCACCACAGAGAAGGCCCTCCCCCTGGGGGTCGCCAGACGGCATTGTCTGGCTGACAGCACCCTGAGGAGTCCCTCTCTGTGGGAGCGAACCGGCCGGTGGGAGGCTATTGGTGGCAGAAGGCGGTCCCGTAAGTACCCCGGCCCTAAGCCATGGAGCGCTTTAAAGGTGGTCACCAACACCTTGAAGCGCACCCAGAAGTCCACCGGGAGCCAATGCAGCTCACGCAGGAGAGGCGTCACATGGGAGTGCCCCGTCGCTCCCAAAATCCCCCGCACGGCCGCATTCTGCACCAGTTGGAGCCTCCGGGTGCACCCCAAGGGGAGCCCCATGTGGAGAGCGTTACAGTAGTCCAGACGAGTAGTGATGAGAGCTTGAGTGACCGTGCATAAGGAGTCCCAATCTAGAAAGGGACGCAACTGGCGTTTAAGGCCAGCTGCCCTTCCTCCTGCTTATCTTCCATCCAGGATGCCCATCCAGGAAACACCCGTTTCAACATTTTGCCCCGACCGCAGCTGCTGAGTTCATAGCAAAGGTGAGCCGGGAAAACGTTTGATTCCTGGCCTTGAAAGTTCCTGTCCAAAAGACTGCGGTACCCACACTCTGGCATTTGATTTGGCCCCGTATCAAAGGAACAGGGTGTTACCTGCTGCCCAAATGGTACATCCCATGCTTTGTGTCCAAGGATCAGAGGCTCACGCAAGAACGTCTTGCAAGCTGTGATGGTCATGAGGGTGAATCATTAGCTTGGAGTCCTTGTGGGTGCCAGGAATATTGAAGTGCCCCTGGCTTGGACCTCTTGCTTGGCACCTGGGCACAGAATGCTACGGAGCCAGGAAACCCAGTGGGCAGGGAGAACATTGGGGCAATGAGGAGTAAGGCTGGTGTTTTTTGAAAGACAGAGCAGCTCAGAGAACATCCGAAGATGGAAGACAAAGGTTGAACAGAATAGCAGAGTTGGAAGGGACCTTGGAGATCTTCTAGCCCAAGCAGGAGACTTTATGACATTCTGGACAAATCCGTCTCACTTCTCATCCAAGAAGCTTCTTCAGCTCTGAAGATCTGAAGAAGCTTCGTGAAATAAGAAACGTCTTCAAAGAGAAAGAAGAAAGTCCAATTGCCTCTTGAAAAAAAAGCACCTTTGGGAACTCTTCTGAAAAGCTTAGAAAGAACTCGTAGATGATGGAGCGTCCACAAGCCCTAACTGCAAGTCGTTTCACTGCTTGGTTGTTCTCACTTGTCAGGAAATTCCTCCTTAGATCTACCTTGCTTCTCTCCTTGATGGGTTTCCATCTGTTGCTTCTTCTCGTGCTTTCTGGTGCTTTGGAAAATAAATTGACCCCCTCTTCTTTGGGGCAGCCCCTCAAATAATGGAAGACTGCTATCAAGTCACCCCTAGTCCTTCTTTTCATTAAACTAAGGTAAAGGTAAAGGTTCCCCTCGCACATACGTGCTAGTCGTTCCTGACTCTAGGGGGCAGTGCTCATCTCCGTTTCAAAGCCGAAGAGCCAATGCTGTCCGAAGACATCTCCGTGGTTATGTGGCCAGCATGACTCAATGCCAAAGGCGCATGGAACGCTGTGACCTTCCCACCAAAGGTGGTCCCTATTTTTCTACTCGCATTTTTTACCTGCTTTCGAACTGCTAGGTTGGCAGAAGCTGGGACAAGGAACGGGAGCTCACTCCGTTATGCAGATTACACTAGGGAGTCGAACCGCTGAACTGCCGACCTTTTGATCAACAAGCTCAGCGTCTTAGCCCCTGAGCCACCGCATCCCTTTGGGGCAGCCCCTCAAATACTGGCTGCTATCAAATCACCCCTAGTCCTTCTTTTCATTAAACTAGACCTACCTAATTCCAGCAACCGTTCTTCATACGTTTTATCCTCCAGTCCCCTCATCCTCTTGGTTGCTCTTCTCTGCACTCTTTCCAGAGTCTCAACATCTTTTTTTATATTGTGGGGCCAAAAGTGGATGCCGGATTCTAGGTGTGGCCTTCCCAAGGCTTTATAGAGTGGTGTTAAGACTTCACATGATCTTGATTCAATCCTTCTGTTGATGCAGCCGTTTGGGGCATCTATGTGCCGCCCTCTGCTTCTCACACGTGGCTGTGCAAAGGTGTATCAAAATCAGAGCTGCACACTTTCTTCAAGCTCCGACATTTGAGTCAGTACCATGATAGGTTCCCAGTGGCAAGCCAGAATTTAAACAAGGGAGGGTGGGGGCTGCCATTTAGGAGAAGCAAAACGAATACATAAATTAATTCTCCCGCTCAATTGATTGCACTTGGGGAATGGCACAGGCAATCTCGACGGCAGCATTCGCAACGAACGGTTACAGGGAGTCTTAGAATCCCATTTGTTTAGTGACCTTCCAAAGTTACAACGTCACTGGGAAAATTGATTTACTTACAACTGTCACAACATCTCCATGGTCCTATCGTCAAATTTGAGTGCCTAGCAACTGGTGTGTAGGTAGGAAGGAAGGAAGGAAGG
Organism: Ptyas mucosa; assembly: GCA_012654045.1. Classification (NCBI taxonomy): domain Eukaryota; kingdom Metazoa; phylum Chordata; class Lepidosauria; order Squamata; family Colubridae; genus Ptyas; species Ptyas mucosa. The sequence goes on from WNWU01020318.1 coordinate 46,590, forward strand.
AAGGAAGGAAGGAAATGAAATATAAAACGCAGCAGAAGGAAAAAGGAAAGAAAGGGGGAAAAGAGAAGTGGAAGAAAAATGCAAAGCCTTCTCTTTTGCGGAATGCAAGCAGACCAAAGGGCTTGCAAAATAGGAAAGAAGGAAGGGAGGGAGGGAGAGAGGGAGGGAGAGAAAGGAAGGAAGGAAGGAAGGAAGATGGAAGAAAGGAAGGGAAAGGAAGGAAGGAAGGAAGGGGAAGGAAGGAAGGAAGGAAGGGAAAGGAAGGATGGAAGGAAGGAAGATGGAAGAAAGGAAGATGGAAGAAAGGAAGGGAAAGGAAGGCAGGAAGGAAGGAAGAAAGAAAATCTAAAATGCAGCAGAAGAAAAACAAAAAAGAAAGGGAGAAAAGAGAAGTGGAAGAAAAATGCAAAACCTTCTCTTTTGGAGAAATCAAGCAGACCGAAGGGCTTGCAATGAATGAATGAATGAATGAATGAATCTAAAATCCAGCCGAAGGGAAACAGGAGAGAAAGCCAGGAAAGAGAATTGGAACTAAACGGCAGCATCCCTGCCACGCCAAGGCCCCTTCTCTGCTCCGAGCCAGGGGCACTCTTAACACGCTTGAGGAAGACGGTGCCAAGGGGCGTCTGCTGGAGCAAAGCAAAGGGGGAGAGAGCTGAGGGGGAGGGACAGCCCCACAGATGAGGGAGGGAGGGCCCTTTGGAGCTTCTGGAAAGAGGAGAGCAGAACAGATGGGGGGGAGGGAGGGGGGCCAAGTCGCCTAATCTCAGGGGGGGGGGGAGGCTCTGCACCAGTGTTGGATGACAAGAAGCGTGTTTGAAAACTCAGCCCTGCTTGGCTGGCATCCGGGGGGGGGGGAAGGGGGGGCAGGGTCATCTTGGGAGTCACCCACCCAGCCCATAAAGACCTAGATGACAAGTTTGGCTCCCAGGAGGAAGAGGAAGCTGTCAGCAGCAGACTTGATGGCCACGGGCCACGGGAAGGGAGGGGAAAGTGGATGGGTGGCTTTAGCGAGACTCAACTTCCACCTGCAAGCAACATTCTTTTTGCAGCTTTTGTAAGACATCGGTTGGTTGCTTTGCTGCAAAGGAATCTAGTCCAACAAAGAGAAGGACTAGGTGGGAATAGAATGGAATAGGAATAGAATAAGGAGAGGAGAGGAGAGGAGAGGAGAGGAGAGGAGAGGAGAGGAGAGGAGAGGAGGGAAGGGAAGGGAAGGGAAGGGAAGGGAAGGGAAGGGAAGAGAAGAGAAGAGAAGAGAAGAGAAGAGAAGAGAAGAGAAGAGA
>WNWU01020319.1:0-16308 GCA_012654045.1 Ptyas mucosa
CATGTGATTTTCCACCTAGAGCACAGCAATGCTTAGCAATGGAGTTGCCCATCTCAAAACTGTGGTCATTAAGTGAGGACTGTTTGGACTGCTATAAGTGGAAGCATTACCATAAACCAGCTGCGATTCCATGGAGTTCAGCCTGGATTGATATTGGACCTCATCGTGCTCCTTGGCAGTGTGAAGGTGTTATGATAAGCAGTGGGGTACTACTTAGGCCCAGGACTCTTCAATATCTTCATAAACGGCTTAGATGATTGAATAGAAGGGGAATTTACTAAATCTGCAGATGATACTAAGGTGGCAGGAATAGCTAACACCCTAGAAGACAGACTAAGGATCCAGATGGATCTTGACACACTTGAACCCTGGGCCCTATCTAACAAAATGAAATACAATGTAGAGACAAGTCAAGTCTTACACTTAGTAGACAGACTCTTCAAGTAGACATATAGACTGGGTGAAACCAGGCTTAATAGCAGTGACTGTGAAAGGGATCTTGGAGTCTTAGTGGACAACCAGCTAAATATGAGCCAGTTGTGTGCAGCGGCAGCTAAAAAAGCCAATGCAATCCTAAACTGCATTAACAGAGGGATACAGTCAAGATCAAGGAAGGTACTAATATCACTCTATAAAGCCTTAGTAAGGCCAGACTTGGAATACGGCATCCAGGTTTGGTCACCACGCTATAAAAAAAATGTGGAGACTCTAGAAAAAGTGCAGAGGAGAGCAACCAAGAGGATGAGGGGACTGGAGGCTCAAACATCTGAAAAACGGTTGCAGGAACCGGGCATGGCTAGTCTAGTGAAGAGAAGGACCAGGGGAGACAGGATAGCAATATTCCAATATTTGAGGGGCTGCCACAGAGAGGAAGGGAATCAAGCTATTTTCCAAGGCACCCAAAGGCCACACAAGGAATAATGGATGGAAACTGACCAAGGAGAGATTCAACCTAGAAAGAAGGAGGAATTTATTGATAGTGAGAGAAATCAAGTGTAGGAACAGGAAGCGTTGGACCATAGGCACGGTTGAAGAAGTCAAGATAGCAGCCACAACCGAGTGATTGAAACCCCACCTAATTAAGGGGGGAGTTTGACCACCTGGTTGCAGCTGCTGTCTCGAAGTAAAGCCCACCCATCCTAACCTCCTACCTGATGCAACTGATAAAGGGGGACAGGTGGTCATTGATGTAATCCTGGATCGCTTTTGTCTTAAGGCGGTCGGCCGGAGGAACCAACCACCAGGTCCAGACTTCGGAGATAGAGAAAGAGATGGAAGAGAAGGACGAAGGCTCTCCTCGCCGGGCCGAAGTTTCTCCCCAACCCAAGGCCAACTCTACCACACAATCACCATCCAACTCCAAGACCCTGCTGTACCCCCAACGTCATGCCGATTCATATGAATCCAGGAAGTATTTTGTAACAAGGGTGAGTCAACGTAGCCACTGTGGGAGGGGGGTCTTCTTCATGGGGTTGGCAAGGATGGCCATGACATGCCCGTCACTTGGGTGGCTTCTTCAGCAAGCACCGAAGGTCTTCCTTGACTCAGCAAGGGACAGGATGTATGTCTGAAAACATGTGTTAATACCACTTTATAAGGCCTTGGTCAGACCACACTTGGAATCCTGCATCCAGTGTTGGTCACTGATGTAAAAAAAGATGTTGAGACTCTAGAAAGAGGGCAGAGAAGAGCAAGAAAGAGGATTAGGGGACTGGACATACAAAGAACAGTTGCAGAAATTGGGTATGCCTAGTCTAGAGAAAAGAAGGACTAGGGGAGACCTGATAGCACTGTTCCAATATTTGAGGGGCTGCCACAAAGAAGAGGGTGTCAACCTATTTTCCAAACCACCTGAAGGCAGGAGAAGAAGCAACGGATAGAAACTAATCAAAGGGAGGAGCAACCTAGAACTAAGGAGGAATTTCCTGACAGTTAGGACAATTAACCAGTGGAACAGCTTGCCACCAGAAGTTTTGGCTGCTCCAACACTGGAAGTTTTCAAGGAAGAGATTGGACAGCCATTTGTCTGGAATTGTATAACTCCTGCTTGGGTAGGGGGTTGGACTAGAAGACCTCCAAGGTCCCTTCCAACTCTATTATTCCAAGTAACTCAGATTAAAGCAGGCTAGGTCCACCTATTTGTCAAAGCACCTGAGGGCAGGAGAAGAAGCAATGGATGGAAACTCATCAAGGAGAGAAGCAACCTAGAACTAAGGAGGAATTTCCTAACAGGAACTGGGCGTGGCTAGTCTAGCGAAGAGAAGGACCAGGGGAGACAGGAGAGCATCTTCTAATATTTGAGGGGCTGCCCCAGAGAGGAGGAAGGGGGTCAAGCTATTCTCCAAAGCACCCGAAGGCCGGACAAGGAATAATGGATGGAAACTGATCCAGGAGAGATTCAACCTGGAAATAAGGAGAAATTTCCTGACAGTGAGAACAATCAACCCATGGAACAGAAGTTGCCTTCAGAAGTTGTGGGAGCTTCATCCCTGGAGGCTTTGAAGAAGAGACTGGATTGCCATTTGTCTGAGATGGTGTAGGGTCTCCTGCTTGGGCAAGGGGTTGGACTAGAAGACGTCCAACCCTATTATTCTATGTTTTAACCAAAATAAGGTTGGGGTTTTTTTTAATCGGTGTGTGTGTGTGTGAATCAGATAGTGTGAATACTACAACTACCTCAGTCCCAAGTATCTGCACACTGAGCCTGTCAATGCATAGAGGGTGGGATCATAACCAACGGGAAAGAGTTTACTACCGGTATTTGTCAATTTACCTCTTCTCAAAGTTGAGATGAGAAGGAGTGGGGTGCCCATGAAGGACTCCTGGCTTCTCTCCTCATCAGTGAGAGACAAGCCACCTTCACCAGAGACCGAAGCCTGCAGACTCGACTTTTCTTCTCAAGTGGTGTTCATTCCTCCATGGCAGGTGGGTTAGAGATACGTGGGGACCCCTAGGAGGCTGGAGCAGGGGTCTCCAACCTTGGCCACTTAAAGACTTGTGGACTTCAACTCCCAGAGTTCCTCAGCCAGCAAAGCTGGCTGAGGAACTCTGGGAGTTGAAGTCCACAAGTTTTAAAGTGGCCAAGGTTGGAGACTCTGGGCTGGAGAGGCAGAGAAGGGGACGTAGAAGGAATCCAAAATCACATTGTGGCTTTTACCATCTTCCTCTTCCTTCTTTTCATTTTAGCCAGGAGCCTTCGATCAAGCTATGGAGGACCTCAAGACCTACCTGGCAGCAAACAAGGGAGAGGCGGCTCATAGCTTCTGGCTACTCACTGAGTAAGCTCTACGGAGGTCTTGTTGTTGTTGTTATTTGTGCTTCTCTTCAACCACAGACTTGTTCAAGCTAAATCAAGCCCCATGAAGGTAGTCTGGCAATTATGGACGTAAGTCACATGATAGAAGTTAACGCAGGACCATTTTATGACCTTTTCCTGCAATGATTCTAAAGTCATTAAGAGAATCCACTCTTTGCTAACGGGCCAGTTTTGAGCAGAGACTGGAAATAAACACAGATCTCCTTGCAAAAACATCAGAATGCAAAGTCAACAGAGCAAGGTTTTATACCTGGGCAGGAAAAACCGGAGGGACAAACACAGAGTAGGCAAAACCTGGTTTCAAAAATAATAACTGAGAGGGACCTTGGAGTCCTTGTGGACGATCCCTTGAATATAGAAATAGAATAACAGAGTTGGAAGGTACCTCGGAGGTCTTCTAGTCCAACCCCCTGCCCAGGCAGGAAACCCTACACCACTTCAGACAAATGGTTGTCCAATCTCTTCTTTAAAATTCCAGTGTTGGAGCATTCACAACTTCCTGAGGCAAGTAGTTCCACTGATTAATTGTTCTGTCAGGAAATTTCTCCTTAGTTCTAGGTTGCTTCTCTCCTTGATTAGTTTCCACTTATTGCTTCTTGTGCTGCCCTCAGGTGCTTTGGAGAATAGCTTGACACCCTCTTCTTTAGGGCAACCTCTGAGATATTGGAAGACTGCTATCATGTCTCCCTTAGTCCTTCTTTTCATTAGACTAGCCATACCCAGTTCCTGCAACTGTTCTTCATATGTTTTAGCCTCCAGTCCCCTAATCCTCTTTGTTGCTCTTCTCTGCACTCTTTCTAAAGTCTCCACATCTTTTTTACATCGTGGCAACCAAAACTGGATGCAAAATTCCAAGTGCGGCCTTACCAAGGCCTTATAAAGTGCTATTCACACTTTATCTTTCTGAACTTTTCAGTTCAGAAGAACTGAACTGAACTGAAGAGACTTCTTGGCCGAGAAGCAAAATGTTTTCAAGGAAAATAAAAACCACAAGAAAGTCCATTTACCTTTTGGAAAAAGCACCTTTGGGACAAGCGTGACCTGGAGGATGGAGAATCTCCATAGACACCCTGTGTTGATTGCACTGATACAAACCGATACACAAATCTGTTTTGTTCAGCTCGTAAATTGGGTTGGAGGAGGGAATGGGTGATTTATTTAATGCCTGCTTTAGAATCTTCCTTCCTGCTCTTCTTTTAATGGGTCTCTTCCCGATTCTCTCCTTTATTCTAAAATTAAATTCTGCCTTCTATGGGGATATTTGTTTGTTTGTTGTTATTGTTGTGATGAATAGAACCATGGCTTGTACTCTAATCATCCCTAAAACTGTCTTACACTCAGTAGGAAATTTTTTAAAATTGAATTTCAACATTTGCCTCCTCCAGGGGCTGCTGAAAATAATCACTTCTGTTTACTTTGCAGAAATGATTTAATTGTCAATTCCCGCAAGCTCAAACATTATTATATATAACAGGAGAGAATTTCTTTTAATAAAGTTTCTTGCAGTCTGTAGATATTTATTTTCCTGTAATGCCACCTAGAGGATGCAAGGAAAACTGCACCCTAGCTCTGTTTCAATTGCGCTTCCTACTTTGGGGGCCACTTCAGCCACTTTTAAGATGCGAGGACTTCAACTCCCAGAATCCCCTTGCGAGCTAGGGAATTCTGGGAGTTGAAGTCCATGCATCTTACAAGTTGCTGAGATGGAAAACCCTGCTTGGACGTAGATAAATTCAAGATAATTTTTGAATTAGAAGTCCTCCAAAGTACCTTCCAACAGTGTTATTCTGTTATAATGAAAAATGCAAATGCCCACACCCTTCATTATTTGTGGATTGTACAATGGATTGACAAGGATTGTACAATGGATGGAAACTATTCAAGGAGAGAAGCAACCTGGAACTAAGGAGGAATTTCCTAAGAGTGAGGACAATTAACCAGTGGAATTGCTTCCCTCCAGAAGTTGTGGGAGCTCCATCACTGGAGATTTTTAATAAGAGATTGGACAGCCATTTGCCTGAAATGGTAGAGGATCTCCTGCAGGAACAGGGGGTTGGAGTAGAAGACCTCCAAGGTCCTTTCCAACTCTGTTATTCTGTTAATTAATGAATTAATCAATCAATCAATCAGTTGGACTTGTGGGTGCTCCATCAATGGAGATGTTTAAAAAGAGATTGGACAGCCATGTGTCTGAAATGGTACAGGGTCTCCTCCCCCAACAGGGGGTTGGACTAGAAGACGTCCAAGGTCCCTTCCAACTCTGTGATTCTGTATTCAGTTGAAGCTCCATCTCGGTTTTTATCTGCCATGCATGTAAGATTAGGTGGAGCTTCAATTTGATGTTTGCAATTGTCATGTTGACTTTTCTGACCTCTGGCTGATTGCCTTAGTCCCTGGACTAAATTCCCATAATGCACTGAAACTTGAATTTATTACAAATCGGACTTTATAAATCCATTGGATTGATGTTTCCATTCACGTGTCGCCTTAATAATGAACATACAAAGTCCCTTCAAACCCCGTTACTCTGTGTTCTATTGTTGGAAGAAATATCCAGTTCCAAGCTGGGAGAAAGACACTGGGAACAACATGGAGGATGCTTGGAAAAATGGTTTAATGAAGAACAGCACCACCAAGCCCATGGTCCTGGTGCAGCTGAACACACGGAGTTGAGAGGGGGGGAGGTATTTATACCTTCTCTTGGGCTTTGCACTTGAGCTTCCTGTTCCTGTGCAAGAACATGTCTTCTATTGGCTGTTGTCAGACTACCCTAGGGCAGTGATGGGTTGCTCCGGTTTGCACCAGTTCACAAGAACCGGTAGTAAAAAATTTTAGTAGTTCGGAGAACCGGTAATAACATTGGCTGGCCACGTCCCCGAACTGGTCCCCCGCCCGGTCGCTTACTCTGCCCACCTCATCAGAGTTGGGTTTTTTTACTTTTAAAAGTATTTTTTCTACAACCTCTTCGGCTGAAAAAATGTTTTTAAAAGTTAAAAAAAAAAGCCTCTGATGATCGCACGGCTCAGCTGGGATCGTCAGAGGCTTTTCAAAGCATTTTTTTCTGCCACCTCCTCAGCCAAAGAGGTTGTAGTGGGGAAAAATGCCTTTAAAAGCCTCTGGGGATCCCAGCTGAGTTGCCTGATCGTCAGAGGCTTCTAAAAGCATTTTTTTCTGCAACCTTTTAAGGTTGTAGAAATAATGCTTTTAAAAGTAAAAAAAAAAAAAGTTGGCCACACCCACCCGGTCACATTACCCACAAGCCATGCCCACAAAATAAGCCACGCCCACAGAACCGGTAGTAAAAAAATTTAGAACCCACCCCTGCCATGGGGCCATGTAGGGACCATGTTTGTCTGAGATAAGTTTGGTTGAAGTTTGGTCTGCTGATGCAATGAAGGGGCTTGTTGGACAATTCCTATTGTGGCTGAGGGCTAACCTTACCTTTGCTGCAGACCTTGCTGCAGGGAATTTGCTTATGAATAGAGCTAGCTATCTCTTTATCTCTTTAACATCTGCTGTGGGTTATTAAGGAAGGTGGGAGCTGCTTTCTGTCTGGAAAAACATGTTTCTCCTTTAGAGAAAAATCATATTCTGCCTTTTTAATATTTCCCAAAGTATTTCATTCTTCTAAGAGAGGGGTGTGTGCTAACTTTCTACACTTGGTTTCTCCCTGGGCAGAGAGATTGGGGCTCCGAATTGCCCAGAGTTTTCTTACTATTAGTTCTCCCTCTGCTTTCTCCCAGAATCGATCACTGGAACATCGAGAAGGAGCGGATTGTGGTGCTCACTGACGCTGCCCTCCTGGTGTGCAAATATGACTTCATCATGCTCAAATGCCTGGAGCTCCAGAGGATACCTCTGGGCTACATCGAGAAGATCTCCACGGGTCCTTTCGCTTTTCCAGAGAAGTCCTTGGACAGGTGAGGTCCTGCAGCTCATTGGGGGGGGGGGGGGAAGGGAAGGGATCTAGTAGCTTTCCAAGGGTGGATGCATTGCAACTACCAACATGAAGAACATGGAAGGCCCGTGTTGATAGCCAACAGAAACAGTCAAGAGAACATTTAGTGCAACCCCAAAGGTGCTTTCCCAAAAGGTAAATGGACTTTCTTGGTGAGGCAGGAAAAACCAAATGCACAGGTACAGAATAGGTGAAACCTGGCTCAATTGTGGTAACTGTGAGAGGAATTTTGGAGTCCTAGTGGACAACCGTTTAAATAGGAGCCAGCCATGTGTGGCAGCTGCCAAAAAAGCCAATGCAATCCTGGGCTGCATGAACAGAGGGATAGAATCAAGATCATGTGAAGTGTTAATATCGCTTTATAAAGCCTTGGTAAGGCCACACTTGGAATCCTGCATCCAGTTTTGGTCGCCACGATGTAAAAAAGATGTTGAGACTCTAGAAAGAGTGCACAGAAGAGCAACAAAGAGGATTAATGGGCTAAAACATATGAAGAACAGTGGCTGGAATTGGGTATGTCTACTTTAATGAAAAGAAGGACTAGGGGAGACATGATAGCAGTCTTCCAATATTTGAGGGGCTGCCACAAAGATGAGGGGGGTCAAGCTATTCTCCAAAGCCCCTGAAGGCAGGACAAGAAGCAATGGATGGAAACTAATCCAGGAGAGAAGCAACCTGGAATTAAGGAACTTAAGAGGAGGACAATTCACCGCCCTGAGTCCGGAAGGAGAAGGGTGGTATAAACATTTTAATAATAATAATAATAATAATAATAATAATAATAATAATAATAATAAACCACCAGTGGAACAATCTGCCTCAGAAGTTGTGGCTGCTCCAATACTGGAGGTTTTTAAGAAGATATCGGACAACCATTTGTCTGAAATGATATAGGGTTTCCTGCCTGAGCAGGGGGCTGGACTAGAAGACCTCCAAGGTCCCTTCCAATAAAGTAGGATTTATTGTAAAGTGAGATTTGGATATAAGAGTGAAATGTTATGGGGTTAGCTTGGATGATCTCTAAAGGTCCCTCGACCTAGTTATTGTAAGAGACAGTTTCTGAGTTCAAAAAGTCAAACTGCAGAGTTAGCTAACTTTCTTACTTCCATGTCAAAAGGCAGAACTAAAAACCACATGGGTCAGCATGACACCTGGGTCTCAGACACAAGATATAATCAAGTTTTTCTGCCCAGCAATAAGGGGCTTAGCCAATAGGAATGATTTCACATATTTCCGTGTTTTTGCTGCTTTTGAAGACTATAAGAATGCGTGTTCTGATCAGAACGTTGTTCAGATGTTAGATGGCTATCTTTTCTGTCTGAACCTTTTGGCCAAAATAAAGCTTCTCTTGATCTCGAAGTCCGAGTCATTTGATTTTCTGCAACACCAACTCTGTTATATTATATTGAATTGAAGCTTCACCTGGTTTTCTAATGGGAATTGCATATGCCATGCACATAAAATCAAGTGGAACTTCAATTGTACCCTTGCAGTGGCCGTGTTGACTTTTCAGCAGTTCTAAGAAGGCTCCACACCCATCTGCATCACTCAGGTGACCCCGAGGACACAGAGAAACCTCCAAGTGGCCTCAAAGACCCTCTAAAAGGATGCAAATGACCAGCTGTCTGCAACGGGTATAAAATAAATCCTTCCATTCTCCACCATCCAGTCAGAGCTGAAGATGCTTCTTGGATGACAAGAGAAACATTTTCAAGGAAAAACTAAGTCCAGTTGCCTTTTGAAAAAGCACCTTTGGGACAACCCTGATTTGGATGACTGGGAAGCTCCATAGAGACCCCGGGGAAGAGATGCCAGGATCCTCCAGGATTCAGAAGGTTTGGAAGTCCCAAAATTTAGAACTTCTGGCTCATCTGACATTCTAGCGATGCTCCAGCATTGTCCAAGAGAGCCTCAATGTTCTTCTGCTGGCATCTCAGCCACCAAAGCTCTTCTCTGCAGAGTCGATGCAAATATTTGCAAAGACGATTAGGGGTCTGGAGTCTAAAACATGCTTAGAATTGTTCCAGGAATTGGGTATGTCTAGTTTAATGAAAAGAAGGACTATCAATCAGAATAGAGCTGGAAGGGACCTTGGAGGTCTTCTAGTCCAACCCCCTGCTCAAGGCAGGAGACCTTATTCCTTTTCAGACAAATGGCTGTCCAGTCTCTTCTTAAAAACCTCCAGTGATGGAACGTTCCACTGCTGTTCCACTGGTTAATTGTCCTCACTGTTAGGAAGTTTCCCCTTAATTCCAGGTTGCTTCTCTCCTTGATTAGTTTCCATTCACTGTTTCTAGAAATTCTGTTTATATAACGCACCACATAGAGCAAACAAAGGTACCGTCACCATGTGCTTTACTGCTCAACTATATAACTTTAACAGGAAAGAGGAAACTCTACTTAGAACAAAAGAGCATATAGAGCTATATAGACCATAGATCCAACCTAGTAAACACTGGCATCTAGTGGCTAAATACTACTGTACTTTTTGCATAAAAATACATTTCAACAATAATTTCCAACACGTGTCCTGTTTTCGGGTGGTTTAGAGCAGGGGTCTCCAACCTTGGCAACTTTAAGCCTGGAGGACTTCAATTCCCAGAATTCCACAGCCAGCTTTGCTGGCTGTGGAATTCTGGGAGTTGAAGTCCTCCAGGCTTAAAGTTGCCAAGGTTAGAGACCCCTGGTTTAGAGAATAGATGGACCCCCTCTTCTTTGTGGGAGCCCCTCAAATACTGGAGCAAGGCTACCATGTCCCACCTAATCCTTCTTTTCACTAACTAGGCATACCCAATTCCTGCAACCGTTCCTCGTATGTTTTTGTCTCCCGGCTTTTAATCCTCTTAGTTGCTCTTCTTTGCACCTTTTCCAAAGTCTCAACATCTTTTTTTGTAATGTGGGGACCAAAACTGGATCCAGAGTATTCCAGGTATGGCCTCACTAAGGATTTATAAAACGCTACTAATACTTCACCTGAATTTGATTCTAGGCCTCCGTTTAGACAACCAAGGATTGTATTAGCATTTTTTGGCTGCTGCCGAACACGGCTGGCTCATGTTTCAGGGATCAGGCAATCAAATTAAGTGATTGGCTAAGTGGGGGTGACATGATAGCACTCTTCCAATATTTGGGGGGCTGCCACAGAGAAGGGGGGGTCAACCTGTTCTGTAAAGTCCCTGAAGGCAGGACAAGAAGCAACCGGATGGAAACTAATGAAGGAGAGAAGCAACCTGGAATTAAGGAAGAACTTTCTTTCTTTCTTTCTTTCTTTCTTTCTTTCTTTCTTTCTTTCTTTCTTTCTTTCTTTCTTTCTTTCTTTCCTTCCTTCCTTCCTTCCTTCCTTCCTTCCTTCCTTTCTTCCTTTCTTAGATTTATATACCGCCCTATTCCCGAAGGACTCAGGGCGCTGAACAGGCACAGAATAAAATACATAAATACAAAGATTAGAAGCAGAAATAAAACCAGATTAAACAATTTAGCCCGAGACAGATTTTAAAACATCCCAATAATTTAAATGCAGATTTAAAATTTTCAATTTAAAAGAATTCAAAAGAAAAGGGGAAAAAGTTAGGCCAGGCCGGCTTGCTGGAATAGGAAAGTCTTAAGAGCGCGGCGGAAAGTACACAGATCCGGGATCCTCCGTATCTCCGGGGGGAGCTCATCACTTCCTAACAACGAGAACAATTAATCCGTGGAATGACTTTGTCTCTAAAAATTATGGGTGCTTCATCCCTGGAGTTTTTTTAAAGAAGAGATCGGACAATCATTTGACTGAAATGGCCTAAGGGTTCCTGCTTGAGCAGTGGGCTGGACTAGAAGACCTCCAAAGTCCCTTCCAACCCTGTTATTCTGAATTGGAGGCAGGCGGGATGGCATGGAAGCTGCCTGGAGAGCTTTCTCCCCATCCTTCAGCAGATGGCACTCTTCTCTCTGGAGATGGCAGGGCTGACCTTCTTAGCAGGAACTCACTGTGTGTCCAAGAGCTGGGAATCCCATCCAACTTTTAATTTCCTCGTCCCTGTTCACCTTGTTCGCCCCAGAGAGGGAGAAAGAGAGAAGCCGAGAAAGCACATGACCTTCCAAATCCTGGGTGGCATCTCCAAGTTGGAAGAGGGACGTGGCATTCTTGGTTTGACGCCACCTAAAACTTCCATTCATGCCTTCTTCTGCAACAACCACCCTCTGGGCTCCTCTTCTGTCACATTGCAAGAGATCCAGGACACTCTGGTTTCAAGAGTGTTGATATTCATGGAAATTCTCTGGCAGTGCAGCTTTTGACCTGATTCAGCCCCACTTCCTAAATTTGTCGGGTGGCTCACTTTAGGAACCTGTGCTTAAAGTCCGGGAACGGTGTTCATCGTTGTACATTTAACCAGGTTTGTTTCACAAAAAAGAATAACAGAGTTGGAAGGGACCTTGGAGGTGTTTTAATCCAACCTCCCCGTCAAAGTAGGTGACCCTATATACCATTCCAGACAAATGGCTGTCCAGCCTCTTCTTAAAAAGCTCCAGTGATGGAGCACCCACAACTTCTGGTGGCAAGCAGTTCCATTGGTTAATTGTCTTAACAATCTGAACAGTTCCAACCAATTGGAACAGCTTGTCTTTGTAAGTTGTGGGAGCTTCATCCCTGGAGGCTTTCAAGAAGGGACTGGAGTGCCATTTGTCAGAAATGGTGTAGGGTCTCCTGCTTGGGCAGGGGGTTGGACTAGATGACCTACAAGGTCCCTTCCAACTCTGTTATTCTGTTTAAATCTTCTTAAAAAGCTCCAGTGATGGAGTACCCACAGCTTCTGAAGAACCTCGGGAATAATCCACCCAGCAGGTCAGGTTTGCTCAAATTTAACCTTCTGTTATTTCTCCATGGCTTAGGATGCAGTGCTAGCTCCATCTCTTGGGTTAGTTTATCACTGAACTATTTATTTATTTGTTTTAATTTATATACTGCCCTTCTCCTGCTGGACTCAGGGCAGTGCACAGCCGGAAATAAAAAACATTCAATACAAGATTTAAAAATGTAAAAGAATTATAAAACTTTGGCCGAAAATTTAAAAACCCTCATAACTAAAACCCAATTGGACAATTTAAAAATCTAAAATCTCAAAAGGGGGGGGGGTTTACGCCAGCCCTGCTTGTTGGAAAAGAAAAGTTTTTAGGGCATGGCGAAAAGCCCGGAGATCTGATATCCTGCGTATCTCCAGGGGCAAATCGTTCCAGAGGGCAGGTGCTGCCACAGAGAAGGCCCTCCCCCTGGGGGTCGCCAGCCGACATTGCCTGGCCGACAGCACCCTGAGGAGGCCCTCTCTGTGGGAGCGAACTGGCCGGTGGGAGGCTATTGGCGGCAGAAGGCGGTCCCGCAAATACCCGGGTCCTAAGCCATGGAGCGCTCTAAAGGTGGTAACCAACACCTTGAAGCGCACCCGGAAGTCCACCGGGAGCCAATGCAGCTCACGCAGGAGAGGTGTCACATGGGAGCGCCCCCTCGCTCCCATAATCCCCCACGCGGTCACATTCTGCACCAGCTGGAGCCTCCGGGTGCACCTCAAGGGGAGCCCCATGTAGAGAGCATTGCAGTAGTCCAGGCGGGAAGTGATGAGTGCCTGAGTGACCGTGCGTAAGGAGTCCCGATCCAGAAAGGGACGCAACTGGCGAATCAGGTGAACCTGATGAAAAGCCCCCCTGGCCACGGCCGTCATGTATGAGGTAGAAGGGTTCTTCAGGGTCATCCAGTTTAACCCCTTGGCTTAGTACCAATAAAAGAGAATATTTGTAACTCTGAGATGAAATGAGGGTTGCACTGACAATGTTGCCTAGTTTGGTAATGAAATGTCTGCAAGAAAACAACTACACTTAGAGAGCATCAAGGACCCCACTTCCTTCTCCTTCTCCTTCTCCTTCTCCTTCTCCTTCTCCTTCTCCTTCTCCTTCTCCTTCTCCTTCTCCTCCATGTTTTGCTCTCCTCCTCCTCCTCCTCCTCCTCCATGTTTTGCTCTTCTTCTTCTTCTTCTTCTTCTTCTTCTTCTTCCTCTTCCTCCTCCTCTTCTCCTCCTCCTCCTCCTCCTCCATGTTTTGCTCTTCTCCTTCTCCTTCTCCTTCTCCATGTTTTGCTCTTCTCCTCCTCCTGCTCCTCCTCCTCCTCCTCCTCCTCCTCCTCGTATTGATAATATTGCCTAGTTTGGGTCATGAAAGGTCTGCAAGAAACCCACCAAGCTCAGAGAGCACCAAGGACCCCTCTGGTTAGTGCAGGAACTCAAGTAGGAACCAAAATAAAAGCGTTCATTGATCAGGAAATTCTTTCTGCGTTTCTGAATTCCCATCCGTGTGTTCTTTGCTTGCTCTCACTTTCAGCCGCGAGGGGGGTCTTCACGCCCAGCCCTCTTGCTAAGGGGGATCTTGCAGGCCAGTTCCCTTCCCTTTTGCAAGCTCAGCTGTTTCTCTCCCCAATGGGTGTATAGGTTTACTTCCCTTCTGTCGTGTTCTCATCGTACGCTAAATAAATAATAACCTGCAAGATTTTATTCAAGACGAAGCAGCAGGCAGTGAACAAGGGGGTGAATGCAGAGGGTCAGCTGGGCTGGGGGTGGGGTGTGTGTGTGTGAAGAAACACCAGAGAAAGGGGCTGGGGGGTGACCCTGAACAAGGGGTCACAAACACCAGGTAGCAATACACGTAGTCCTCGACTTACGACCACAATTGAACCCAACATTCCTGTTAAGTGAGACATTTGTTAAGTGTGTTTTGCCCCATTTTACGTCCTTTCTTGCGACCGTCATTAAGTGAATCACTGCAGTGGGTAAGTTAGTAACCCGGTTGTTCGGTGAATCTGGCTTCCCCCTTGACTTTTCTTGTCAGAAGGTCGCAAAAGGGGATCACGGGACACAGCAACGGTCATAAGTATGAATCATTTGCCAAGCATCTGGATCACGTGACCACGCAGATGCTGCGACGGTCGTAACTCTGAAAAACGGTCCCGAGTCACTTTTTTCAGTGCTGCTGTAACTTTGAACGGTCACTAAACGAACTGTTGAAAGTCGAGGAGTACCTGGATTGCACAACCTGTCTGGGTGTTGAAATGGTGCCTGTTCTTTTGCCCCATCAGGTAGGGGGTCACCAAATCTTGGCCGCCTTAAGACTTGTGGTCTTCAACTCCCAGAATTCCCCAGCCATCTATGCTTAATCTCTTGTGATCCCTTCCTCTGCAATCTCTCCGTTTTAATTTAATTCTCTTCAAATTCTGGGAGCTGAAGTCCCCAACTCTTAAACTTGCTAAATTTGGAGACCCCTGAAATAGGAGGAGGTAATCAGATCCCCCATTCTTCTCCCCAGCTGAACTGGCAACAATCCAGCCAGAGGCTCTGCGTTTGAGCCGAGCTGTGCCAGCCTACAGCCATTGCCCCCTGCAAAGGGCAGGGAGTATGCAAGCTGCAATTACAGGCGTAAACACAAAGACACAAAGACACACACCCTAGAGAGATTGATTTGGCACCGTTCTTCCGCTTGGGCAGGGCTCGTAGGAACACACCAATCCCCTGGAGGGGCTGAAAACGCAGCCCAAATTATCAGATGACTCAAAAGACGCTTTCAAGGAGATGAGGAGGAGGAGGAGGAGGAGGAGGAGGGGGTATGTGGCTTTCAGCAGATCAAACCTTGGGATCTTGGCGTGGCTCGTCCCCCCCCCCCCCCCCCCGCCCCCCCCCTCCATTCCCCAGTTTAATTTGCAAACCGAGAGGGAAATAAACCTCCAGCTACCAGCCCACAAATTTGGCTCCCAGCTGCATTTTTCCTTCTCCCTCCACCGTGACAACAGCTGCTTTCCTCTAATGTGGCTGCTGCTGGGAGATTTGCATTCAGTCAAGAACGAACACGCTCCTAGATGCCTCCTTCGCCCATCCTGAACTCCTGGACTCTGTCAGCAGGAGATCAGAAGCACCTATCGCTTCTCACGAGGCCGGCTTGGATCACTCTGCGCCTCCCCACTCGCTTAGCAAAGACAGCTGGGTAGGGCTAGCCTGGCGAAAAGAAGGACTAGGGGCCCTCGATAGCAGTTTCCATATTTGAGGAGGGGTCAACCTATTCTCCAAAGCACCTGAAGGCAGGATAAGATCCAACCTAGGAGGAATTCCCCAGCCAGCCATGGGTGGAGTTTTCCCCCCTCCCCTTCTGCCCGCTAGAGTAGAGAGATTGCAGAGAAAGGGATTGCAGGAGAGTAAGCCGGTCAGAATGGGTATCCATATCAAAAGGAAGACATTAGTGCCAGGGAGTTAAAGTCCACCCATCTTCAAGTGACTAAGGTTGAGAAATACTGCTCCAGACTATCTTTAAGGCAGGACCGTCTGAGGAGGAGGATCCACCATCGCCTTGGACCCTCCCTCAGATCAAGACCAGGGCTCCCACTGGGAAAAAAATGATTGTTTGTAAGCTGCCCAGAGGCACTGAGAGGGAGTGAACAGCCATTTATATCTTCTAGATATATCTAGGTCTGTTTATCTATCTATCTATCATCTGTCTCTGTCTCTCTATCACTGTATCTATCTATCCATCTACCGTGTTTCCCCGAAAAAAAAGACCCTGCCTTATATTTTTTTGAACCCTGAAATAAGCGCTTGGCCTTATTGCCATGCGCTCAAAAGTCCGATTGGGCTTATTATCAGGGAAGGTCTTATTTTGGGGGGAAACAGGATCTATCTATCTACCTACCTACCTACCTATCTATGTATCAATCATCTATCTATCTATCTATCTATCTATCTATCTATCTATCTATCTATCTACCTATCTACCTATCTATCTACCTATCTATGTATCAATCTATCTCTCTATCTACCTACCTACCTACCTATGTGTCAATCATCTATCTATCTATCTACCTACTTATCTATGTATCAATCATCTATCTATCTATTTACCTACCTACCTATCTATGTATCAATCATCTATCTATCTATCTATCTACCTACCTACCTATCTACCTACCTATCTATGTATCAATCTATCTCTCTATCTACCTACCTACCTACCTATGTGTCAATCATCT
>WNWU01020319.1:31582-48289 GCA_012654045.1 Ptyas mucosa
TTTGCGCCTATAGCCGCATCTTTTTTCTTTTGCAAGTTCCTTGGGCAAGAATTCTATCCTTCCCCCACCCAAAAAATCTCTTCCTTCCCCCTCTCATTTGATACCCCCCCTCCTTGTAAGAGATGGAGAAGTACCACGTCTTCCCTCCAGCTGAAGGACTTTGAGATCAACCGTCTCCTTGCTTCCTTGCTTGCTTGCTGTTTTTCCGCTTCTAAAATGGGTGGGATCCGGTTACTAATTCCCTCCTAAGCCAAATTGCAAAATTTGCTGTTTGTATCCCAAAACAAGTATGCTCTTTCTCTCTCTCTCTCTCACACACACACATACTCCTTACAGGCTGTTTTATGTGCTCCTGGCTACTTTCCGTCAAGTGACCGGAGGCAAATTCGCCTGACTAATAACCAGCCAAGACATTTATTGCGACAAACAGCGAGAGAAGTTTATCAAAACTTGGTTTCTCTCCAAGATTCTGCTCCCCAAAAATTGCCTTCTTTATACAACCCCGTCCCGGCCATCACATCCCTCCGTGTTCTCCATTAGCTGAGCTACTATCAGCTTACATGCTTCGCGACCTCCTCCTACCTATCTCCTGCTACATATTAAATCGTGCATCCCACGTACATTAAAATTAGGAGATAGTTTACGCAAGGTGTGTCGAATAATATTCTTCGGCTAATTAAGTATGTTCAATTGCTTGCTTGGAGTACGGGCACTTTTATTTAACGGATTCTTGGAACAACTGATTTTTTTTTCTTGTTTTAGCTCTGCCTTCCCTGTCCCAAAGGTGCTTTTTTTCCCCAAGAGGCAACTGGACTTTCTGGTTTTTCTCTTTAAAGACGTTTCACTTCTCATCCAAGAAGCTGCTTCAGTTCTCACTGGATGGTGGGGAAAGGAAGGATTTATATTCCTTGCAGACAGCTGGTCATTTGCATCCTTTGAGAGGGTCATTGAGGCCACTTGGAGGTTTGTCTGTGTCCTCAGTTGTCCCAAAGGTGCTTTTTCCAAGAGGCAACTGGACTTTCTGGTTTTTCTTTGAAGGCATTTCGCTTCTCATCCAAGAAGCTTCTTCAGCTCTGACTGGATGGTGGGGAAGGGAAGGATTTATACTCCTTGCAGACAGCTGGTCATTTGCATCCTTTTAGAGAGTCATTGAGGCCACTTGGAGGTTTCTCTGTGTCCTCAGGGTCACCTGAATAGTGCAAATGGGGGTGGAGCCTTCTTAGAACTATTGAAAGGATCATGTTGTAGACTGGAGGTAGATGATGTCGTATCCCTCCCCCTCTATGGAGAGAGGGCTGTTCAATTTTGACCTAGATGGCCTCTTTGACCCCTCTTTCAAACCAGTGCTCCTCTCTGTCCAGAATGTCTTCAAAAGAGTGCCCTTTGTCTTTTAAATGCAGATGGACTGCTGAATCTAGTCCTAATGTGTTTGTTCTGCTATGCTGCGCCATGCGTTTGTGAAGTGGCTGTTTTGTTTCCCCAATGGACAGATCTGCACAGGGCTCACTGCCTTGCACTGCATATACCACGTTTCTCAGTTTCTGTCTGGGCATTTTATTTTTGGGGTAGGCAAGCTTCAGCCTACGTGTACTCTTGGGTTTGAAGTGTGCACGTATGTTGTGTTGGCTGAAGATCCTCCTGAGCTTTTCCGCTATGCTTGCAATGTACAGACTTTCTCGTCATTGTCTGTTACAGAGGAGATCCTGTAGGGTCGTTTTTGAGATTTGATGAAGGGCCGCTTGGGATAGCCACACGTTCTGAGGGCTTCCTTAATGTGTTTTCGTTCTTTTTCTTTTCCCGTCTTCGCTGGTTGGCAGGCCTTCCGCACGGCGATGTAAGGTTAATTAAACATTAAACATACTCAGTTGCCTGTTTTGAGTACCAGGCTTCTTAAACAATTGATTTTTTTCTTGTTTTTTTAATTTTAGCTTTGCTTTTCCTGTTTTCCCTGCTTAATTTTCCTCTCGCAACTCTTTTTACAGCTTGTAATCTTCCTTTTCCCACTCTGAAAACCCGGCTAATTTTTGCCTATGTGTCTATCTTACATCTTGCCTTTATGCTATCATTTCTTGCTCCCATCCATTGTAGATTCATTGGGCAGACTTGGTTCTCCACTCAGTAAGTTTCCACTACACAGCAATTTTAAATTTTCCTTTCGATATTAAATTCTTTCAATATTAAGCTCACTTGATCCTATCAATACCACACTGCCTGTGTCTACGATTCGGTGAAGTACAGGTAGTCCTCAACTTACGACTGCAATTTCTGCCGCTAAGCAAAACGGTTGTTAAGTGAGTTTTGACCATTTTTATGACCTTGCCACAGTTGTTAAGTGGATCACGGCAGTTGCTGGTAGGGGGAGTCTTCTGCCTTGAGCAAGGGGTTGGATTAGAGGACCTCCGAGGTCCCTTCCAGCCCTAGGATGCTGTGTTCTTTGAAGCCAAAAGGCCTGGGGAAAAAGCAGCAATTTTACCCATTTATTCTTCCAACTCAAAGCTGCCCAAAAAAGAAAGAACATTTTTAGAAAAAACTGCCTCCGATTGTTATGGTCCGAGCGTTTTAATTTTCACTTAATGATCCTGGGTTTTTGTTTTTTTTTAAATGGTTTTGCCATCTGAGCTGTAGTGTTGTGCTGTGGATGCTTTATTTCGGGAAACCACGGAGAATAAATGGGATCCCGATAGTTTAAAAGCCAAATAAATAAATAAATGAGAAAATAAATAAAAGAGAAAATTGAGCTGAGCACAGGGGGGGAAAAGAGCTGGAGAGAATCTGCCAAAAATAGAGAAAAAACATAGAAAGTAGCAGCCGACAGTTTTCACAGAACAGATACAGATTAACAGAGCTGGAAGGGACCTTGGAGGTCATCTAGTCCAACCCCCCGCCCAAGCAGGAGACCTTACACCATTTCTGACAGATGGTGGCCCCGTCTCTTCTTGAAAGCTTCTGGTGATGAAACTCCCACAATAACCAGCTTTGCAGAGAATCCTCGATTTACGGCCACAACTCAGCCCTAAATTTCCGTTGCTAAGCGAGACAGTTATGAAGCAAGCTTTGCCCTGTTTTACGACCTTCCTTGCCACGGCTGTTAAGTGAACCCCTGCAGTTGTTCAGTGGATGACACAGTTGTTAAAGTGAATCCGGGTTTGACTTTGCTCGTCAGAAGGTCGCCAAAGGGGGAATTGCGTGACCCCAGGACACGGCAGCCGTCATAAATCCAAGTCAGTTGCCAAGTGTATGAATTTTGATCCTGGGGATGCTATAGTGGTTGTAAGCGTGAAAAGACGGTCATAAGTCGCTTTTTACGCTGCCGTTGCAACTACAAATGACAGTTGTAAGTCGAGGACTACCTGCAATACTAAGTAAGCTTAACATGTCCTGTGAAAGTCAGTTGTTAGATCTTAAATGGACTAAGCATGTTGGCTGGTTTGTTTATTAAACTTATCTGCTGCTTATCTCGCTCACGATCCTTCCGTAAAAATGCCAGGGGAAGCATTTAGAACGGGGGTCTTACATTTTAAAATCCCGTTAAAACGAAAACAGCTGAACGCTCGTGCACGAGTGTGTCGCAACAAGCGAGCAAGCGAGCAAGACGGGGGTCAGCGTAGGTCGGCTGTCAAATGCTTTGCTCCGTTTCCATCCAGAGAGACCCCAGTCCCTTCCTTCCACCCCCCCTTCCTCCTCCCCATCTGTGTCTGTCTCGGTTTATCCTCGAGATCTGGGACGCTTTCCAGACCTCCATCCGTCGTTGGGGGGTGTAACATAATCCCTTTGTGTTCCTGGCATGGGGAGGATGTTTTAGTGCATTCGATCTCTCTCTCTCTCTCTCTCCAAGCTGCTTTTTAATCCCGGGCATGAAAAATATCCTTTGCATGCAAGAGACGCGTTCGCAAGTGTTTGGCAACAACACCCTTCTGCCCCCTAACCCCCCCCCCCCCCAAAAAATCTGGGAGGATCCCAGCTGCGTTATGATGGAGAGGTGGCTGAAGGACACCATTAGATCCCTCTCGTACGGAGGGATCTGGTTTCCGGGGGTTGTTTGTCAGAGATGTTCTTGTAAACCATAAGGTCTCCTGCTCCGTTCCTCCCCCAACAGAAGAAGTCCTCAACTTATGACCATTCGTTTAGTGACTGTTCCAAGTTTGCAACGGCACTAAAAAAAAGGGACTTTCCCCCCCACACTTATGGTCATTGTAACATTCCCGTGGTCTTGTGATCAAAATTCAGACACTTGGCAACTAATAACGGAATGACAGAGTTGGAAGGGACCTTAGAGGTCTTCTAGTCCAACCCCCTGCTCAGGCAGAAAACCTATATCATTTCAGACAAAATGGTTGTCCAATCTCTTCTTAAAAACCTCCAGTGATGGGACACCCACAACTTCTGAAGGCAAGATATTAATTGTTCTCACTGACTCATACTTATGTCGGTTCGCAGTGCCCAGGGTCATGGGATCCCCTTTTGCAGCCTTCTGATAAGCAAAATCAATAGGGAAGCTGGATTCACTTAACAACGGTATTACGATTGCGGTGATTCACTTAACATGTGGCATGAAAGTTCATAAAATGGGGCAAAACTCTCTTAACAACTGTCTCACTTAGCAGTAGAAATTTTGGGCCGAATTGCGGTCGTAAGTGGAGGACTACCTCTAGTTCTCCAGGGAAATGCATGCAGGAATTTCCCAAGCAGATGCCTCCCAGAATCATATAAAGCTGGAAGGGACCTTCAGAGATCAACTAGTTCAACCCGCTGCTCCAGGCAGGAATGTAATTAAATCATCCATGACAGAAGTTCATCCAGTTCCCGGTTTATCACTCCTGAACTCTGAATCAATCTGGCTTTCTCATTGACTTTGCTTGTTGGAAGGTCACAAAAGGAGATCACGCAACTCCGGGACACTGCAACCGTCATAAATATGAGTCAGTTGCTAAGCATCTGAGTTTTGATCACATGACCACTGCATGTGAAATCTGCAATGGTCGTAAGTGTGAGGGCTGGTTATAAGTCCCTTTTTTCAGGGCTGTTCTAACTTTGAACAGTCACTGAACAAATGGTCGTAAATTGAGGACTACCCAAGCAGTGGGTTGGACTAGAAGACCTCCAAGGTCCCTTCCAACTCTGTTATTCTGTATTCTGTACTACAATAAGATTATTTTTTTAAAAATACCTAATTGTCTAAAATGATAATCATCCATTTTCTTTATATTATTATTATTATTATTATTATTATTATTATTATTATTATTATTATTATTAATTAGATTTTTATACCGCCTTTCACCTTTTGGACTCAGGGCAGTGAACAGCCAAAATAAAACATTTGTACATGAAAGTTAAAATAATTTTAAAAATAATTAAATGAAATTTGGCCCATAATTTAAAACATTTCAATTTAAAAATCAGTATCAAACTTTAAAACCGACATGTTTCCCTTCCTCTTTCCCCCCTCTCGGTATATAGTGCCTTTTTAATATTTTTAAGCTTGTATTATTTTTATTTTTGCATTTTTAATCTTCCACAACACTGATTAAAACAATGACAATTAATCTTATCTAATTATCCAAAATGGTAATTACCTTTCTTTATAGTTTTCCCTTCTTTTTTGTTCTGCATTTTTTCTTTTTGATATATCTTTCAGGATTTTTTTCCCATTTTTAAACTCCAATAGAAATCATGATTAAAAAGGACAATTAATCTTACTTAATTACCTAAAATGATAATTGCTTTCTTTGCTTATATTCTCCTCTCTTTTCTCTCACAATTTTTTTGGTCTGTACTTTTATCTTTCCATTTTTAAACTCCAAAAAAACACGCCACCCCATTATTTTTTTAAAAAATGGTTGTTAACCTTATCCAATTATCTAAAACAACCATTACTTATTTCCTTTATCTCTCTCTCTCTCTTTTCCTTTCATCTTTCTTTCTTTTTGATAGATATTTTTTTAGTTGGCATTAGTTTTTATATTTGCATTTTTAAGCTCCAATAAAAAACACGATTAAAAAAAGGATAATTAATCCTGCCTGGGAAATATTGCAAGGAAGAGGGGGAGAAAATAGATTGGCTAATGGCTTCTCTTGTTTATTTGCAGGTTTCTGCCTTCCAGGCTCAGCTGGTTCAAGCCGTGCAGAACGCCCAAGAAATGAGTCCTGCGCCAGGCCGGATTCCCGGAGTGGTTTTGGTGAACGAACCCATCTTCATTCAGACCTACACCGGGATGATGGCCTTTTTCGGAAACCAAAATAAACTGGGTTATTGCCTGGCTCGGGGCAGCATTGGCTTCTGACCTGGACATTTCCCCTCCAGTTTCTTTCTTTCTTTCCTTCCTTCCTTCCTTCCTTCCTTCCTTCCTTCCTTCCTTCCTTCCTTCCTTCCTTCCTTCTTTCTTTCTTTCCTTCTTTCTCTTTCTTTCTTTCTTTCTTTCTCTCTCCCTCCCTCCCTCCTTCCTTCCTTTCTTTCTCTTTCCCTTCTTGCCTCCCTTTCTTCTTCCCTCCCTTCCCCCTCCCTCCTTCTTTTCCTTCCTTCCTTCCTTCCTTTCTCTCTCTTTCTCTCCCTTCCTCCCTCCCACCTCCCTTCCTTCCTTTCCTTCTTTCTTTCTCTCTCCCTCCCTTCTCCCTCCCTCTTCTTTCTTTCTTTTTCTTTCTCTTTCTTTCTTTCTTTCTTTCTTTCTTTCTTTCTCTTTCTTTCTCTCTCTCTCTCCCTCGCTCCCTCCCTCCCTTTCTTCTTTCCTCCTTTCCCCTCGCTCCCTCCCTCCTTTCTTTTCTTTTCTTTTCTTTTCTTTTTCTTTTTCTTTTCTTTTCCTTTCCTTTCCTTTCCTTTCCTTTCCTTTCCTTCCCTCCCTCCTTCCTTTCTTCCCTTCCTTCCTTCTTCTCTCTCCCCTCCCTCCCTCCTTCCATCCTCCCTCCCTCCCTCCCTCCCTCCAACCCCTCCTTCCTTCCATCCTGTGTAGGGTTTTGTCAAGTCTCCAAGGTCATGTGCCAAGCCAGAAATGGATTCCTTAACTAAGTTGCATGTGTGAATGTAGTATTTCTGGGCATTTTGCTTGCTAAATCTCTTGGACTAATTCGCTTAGCCCAGCCCGGAGTTTTTTTAGATAGGTCGGACTACAACTCCCCTCAACCTTTGCTCAGGATGATGGGCTTTCCCCTATTCCAACAAATGGGTTAGCACCTGTGGGTGAGTTGCGTAGCATCACTGGTTTAGAAAAAAGCTGATTAAAGCTGACAGGTCATTTTATTGTGTTCCTCGTTAAAATAATAACTGTAATGATAACGATGATGTAAATTCTTCTTCCAAGTTTACTTGGCATTTGAATGACTCCTGTCTTTGAAATGGCTTGCAAAATCTAGAAACAGATGAAACATTTCTGCAAACGCGGAAGAAAGAATTTGCTAGGGAACTAATTTTACTTTTGCTCATTACAATAAAATAACTAGTTTTTCTAATTAAGCTGGGACCTCTGTGGTTTTATTTCCCTCAATCAAACATGTATTTCTTGCAGCTCTAACTCTGGAAGTTTGATGCTTTGTCTTGTTTGGGTTTTTTTATTTGCAAAGCACAGTTTTTAAATGAATGACAATAATGAACTTGCAATTTCTTATCAAATTATTATTATTATTATTATTATTATTATTATTATTATTATTGTCTTGTCAACAATTATTACGATTATGGTTGATTGCACAGTCAGCCAGGCTGCATTTTGCATTTTAGTCTACCCTTTGAGTCAGTGGTGGGTTTCAAATTTTTTTACTACCGGATCTGTGGGTGTGGCTTGATGGGCATGGCAGGCAAAGGATACTGTAAAATCTCCATTCCCACCCCACTCTAGGGGAAGGTTACTACAAAATCCCCATTTCCTCCCAATCAGCTGGGACTCGGGAGGCAGAGAATAGATGGGGGTGGGGCCAGTCAGAGATGGTATTTGCCGGTTCTCTGAACTACTCAAAATTTCCGCTATCGGTTCTCCAGAACTGGTCAGAACCTGTTGAAACCGACCTCTGCTTTGAGTGCTCCCAAAGGACCTGGGATGAGCAGATATGGATGTTTGATGGTGTTAAAGGGATTGTCGCAGGATGTAAGCTATTCTGAGTCAAGCTGCCTTTTGCAATTGACTGATGGTGAATTTGTCAATGCCGACGGTAGAATAGAATGGGAAGGGACCTTGGAGATCTTCTAGTCCAACCCGCTGATCAAGCAGGAGACCTTATACCATTTCAGACAAATGGTTGTCCAGTCTCTTCTTAAAAACTTCCAGTGATGGAGCACCCACAACCTCTGGTGGCAAGCTGTTCCACTGGTTAATTGTCCTCACTGATATGAAGTTTCTCCTTAATTCCAGGTTGCTTCTCTCCTTGGTTAGTTTCCATCCCTTGTTTCTTGTCCTGCCTTCTGTTGCTTTGGAAAATAAATAGACCTCCTTTGTGGCAGCCCCTCAAATACTGGAAGATGCTATCATGTCACCCCTATTTCTTCTTTTCTGTAGATTAGCCAAACCCAAATCCTGCAGCTCTTCTTCATAGGTTTTAGCCTCGACTGTATCCCTGATTCTATCTAAGTCTCATTGCAGGAATGAAGCTAATACTATAATGGCTAATAATAATAATTACTATCAGAGCTGCGATGGCGCAGTGGTTAGAGTGCAGTACTGCAGGCTACTTCTGCTGACTGCCGGCTGCCTGCAGTTCGGCAGTTCGAATCTCACCAGGCTCAAGGTTGACTCAGCCTTCTGTCCTTCTGAGGTGGGTAAAATGAGGACCCAGATTGTTGGGGGCAAGAGGCTGACTCTGTAAACCGCTTAGAGAGGGCTGTAAAAGCACTATGAAACGATATATAAGTCTAAGTGCTATTACTATTGCTATTATACTTTTATTCATTAAACATGAAACTCAGTCAACTGAACATTTAAAAATGTATCACAAATACCATTGACTGATGGTTGATATGGGTTGCTGCCAGCATCCTAGGTATCAACCAAGTTTCGATGGCCAGGTTGCGATATTTCGTGATTTTTTCCCAGTTCTTTTTCTTCGACTCCGGCGTCTCCTGGTACCGCGATGTCAATAAATTGTAAGTTTCGGTTTTGGACAACTGTGACATCTGGCGTGTTGTGTTCCAAGTGACGATCCGTCTGTATTCGAAAGTCCCACAAGATCTTCACCTTCTCATTTTCTATAACTTTTCCCACTTTATGTTCCCATGACTTTTTGGGTACAGGAAAGTCGTATTTTATACATATAATGACCAGTGGATTAATTTAGCAACTCGGTTGTGTCTAGCTTTGTAATCAGTTTGTGCGATTTTGCTGCACTCACATATTAAATGTGAAATGTTTTGACTTTGTTGTTGAAAAGTCGGCAGTTTGGATTGTCGGTGGATTTTTGTATCTTTGCTTTCATGGCTTTAGTTTGTAGTGTTTGTTCTTGAGCAGCCAGTATTAAACCTTCCGTTTCTTTCTTGATGGTTCCTCTCTTAAGCCATGCCCATGTCAAGTTGTCATCACATTTTCCTTCAATGTTTTTGAAGTGCTGCCCATGCAGAGCTTTGGTTTTCCATCCATTTAATCTGTCATCCAGCTGTTTTTCCTTATATTCTGCCTTTGTTTCTGTTGTTTTTATCATGTTCTCTGTTTTCACAGCCTGCAGCAATTTTTCTGTACCTTGGTTCACATAATCATTCAATCTTCATTTTTCTTCTTCTACAATTTGATGGATTTGCAATATCTGTCCCCTATTTTTCTTGGCAGGTACAACCAGTCGATGTCACTTCGTGGATGTAAAGCGTGGTACATATTCAAAAGTTTGTGCGTTTTCCGGTCCACGTTTTCCTGTTCAGCCAAAGTCCAGTTAATGATTCTCGCTGAATAGCATATCACTGGAACTGCCAATGTATTAATGGCTTTTATTATGTTTCCAGCATTCAGCTTTGATTTTAATATTTTGCGGACCTTCCTGATTTATTTCTTTCACGTTGACTCTTTGACTTTTCCATTCAAGATGTTATCAGCTTCCAATATGCATAGGTATTTGTAACCATCATCTTTTGTTAATGCTTTTCCATTTTGAGTTTCTTTGCCCTTCCTCATTTAGATTGGAACAGAGTTGGGTGCAATTTTTGCCTTTTGAGTTTCTTTTGCTGTGGCATAATTTTGCCAGGGTAGCCGATTTGCTCCCCAAAAGTAGGAATTGGGAGCAGACATCCCCTGTTCTTCTTCCCAGGGACCAACCACACACCAAAGACTTCAACATCTGGACACCCACTGCCCTCCTTAACACCCCCCAAAAGATGCCATCCTCTTTGGCCACTACATAGGAACTAGGGGTGAAATCCAAAATTTTCCCCTACCGGTTCTGTGGGTGTGGCTTGGTGGGCATGGCAGGGGAAGGACATTGCAAAATCTCCATTCCCTCCCTACTCTGGGACTGGCCAGCTAGCCAGAGGTGGCATTTGCCGGTTCTCTGAACTAGTCAAAATTTCCGCTACTGGTTCTCCAGAACCTGTTAGAACCTGCTGGATTTCACCCCCTGGTAGCAACTCTGCACATGTTAAGAGCGAGGGATGCAGGACAAAGAAAACGTCAGAATAGATATTCGGGGTTGGAGAAAGTGTCCCACCCCCACTTCAAGGAATGTTTGACCAAGGGGTCTCGGGACCCCTGGTTGTCCTGCCCGATGGTCAGAGCCAAAGCGGAAGCCCGACGGAGCTGCATCGCCTGGTCCACCCGTGGCCGACTTTGCAAGCCAAGAACCCCCCCCCCTCCAAGGATGACTCAGGCCAAGACAATTCCTGGAAGCCAAGAGGCAAAGGTGTTGGCCCCCGCTGCTCCCCAAGGGAGGGGCCGCTGTCTTCGTGTGGAGGCGGTTCAACAGGTGCGGCGCAAGGGTGAGGCTGGCTTGGAGCAATATGATGCCACGGTTGCCAGTTTGAATGTGGATGAGGTGCCACGGCTTGGCCAAGGCGCTTCCGTTGCGCGCCACCATGGCGCTGAGCAAGCCTGCTCCAAGAGTGGGGGCGCGCATGGCTATGCACAGATGTGCACATGCAAAAGGGGGGTTGCAAATGTTTGGGATGTGCGCCTCACACACCCCGAGAGGGATTATTTCATGTTTATTCTTTTTCAACGCTTTACATTTTTTTGATTTTGCTCAAAAAGTTAAAATGCAAATTCCAAAACAAAACAAAAAAATAATAATCAACAAACAACAATAAAAGTGGACAGAACGTTGAAAAATGTGCATTAAAAGCACACATGCAGGTGGTCCTCGACTTACGACCCACAACGGAGCCCCAAATTCCTGTTGTTAAGCGAGTACAGTGCTTCGTTGAATTTTGCCCCGTTTTACGACTTTTCTTGCATGGTTGTTAAGTGAATCCGGCTTTCCCCACGGACTTTGGTTGTCCGAAGGTCGCAAAAGGGGATCACGTGACCCCAGGACACTGTGACCATCATAAGTACGAGTCCATTGCCAACTGTCTGAATTTTGATCACGTGACCGCGGGGAGGCTGCAGCGGTCATGAGTGTGGAAACTGATCTTAAGTACCTTTTTTTCAGGGCCATTTTAACTTCAAACAGTCACTAAATGAACTATCCTAAGTGGAGGACTACAAATGTTACGCCCCCTGGTGGATTTCCAATAAATAGATTGTAACAGTGCCCCAAAAGGTGCTTTTTTTTTCAGGAGTCAACTGGACTTTCTTGTTTTTTCTTTGAAGACGTTTTGCTTCTCCTCCAAGAAGCTTCTTCAGCTCTGGCTGGATGGTGGGACTGAATGGAAGGATTGATACTCCTTGCAGGCAGCTGGTCCTTTGCATCCTTTTAGAGAGTCGTTGAGGCCACTTGGAGGTTTTTCACAACACCATCATTTCAGCAGTTCCAAGAAGGCTCCCACTGTCTTTCCTTCCTCCTCCTCCTCCTCCTCCTCCTCCTCCTCCTCCTCTCTGGAATCCCCCTTCCCTTCTAGCACTGATACTGTTCCCTAGTTGGGTCATGAAACGTCTGCAAGAAAACCATCAAGCTCAAAGAGCACCGACGGTCCTCCTCCTCCTCCTCCTCCTGCTCTCATCAAGCACTGATGATGTTCCCTAGTTGGGTCATGAAACATCTGCAAGAAAACCACCAAACTCAGGGAGCACCCAGGACCCCACAGTCCACCACTGACCTACAAACATTCTCCTCCATTGGCTTCCCTCCCCCTCCCATCTTCTAGGCCCGTGATGGCAAACCTATGGCCCGTGTGCCAGAGGTGGCACATAGCACCCTCTCTGTGGGCATGCGAGCTGTTGCCCCAGTTCAGCTCCACTGCGCATGAGCACGCACCTCCTGCCAGCCAGCTGGTCTTCGGGTCTCGGCCACGCATAGGGGGGTACATGCAGGGGGGCTGCACATATGCACAGGGCAGGGGGCGTGCAGGGGGCCCACATGCATACACGTGGGACACATGGGAGTGGGGCACATGTGCAGAGGGTGGGGCACTTGTGCGGGGTCATGCCGGCATGCATGGGGGCTCGGTGAATATGTGGGGCCGCATGTGTGGGGGCAGCGCGCATTGCATTTTGGGGGTTGGGGCATGCGCACGCTTTGGGCACTCGGTCCACAAAAGGTTAGCCATCACTGTTTTTTTTTATTATTATTTATTAAATTTTTATACCGCCCTTCTCCTTTCGGACTCAGGGCGGTGAACAGCCAAAATAAAACATTTGTACATAAAAATTAAAATAGTTATTTAAAATAAATTATATAAAGTTTGGCCCATTAATTCAGAATATTTCAATTTAAAATCAGTATCGATTTAAAACCAAGATAAAATCAGGCCAGCCCAGCTGACTGAAAGAGGTGAGTTTTCAGGGCCCGACGAAAAGTCCGGAGGTCTGGGATCACTCGGATCTCTGGGGGTAGATCATTCCATAGGGTAGGTGCCACCACAGAGAAGGCCCTCCCCCTGGGGGTCACCAGCCGGCATTGTCTGGCCGACGGCACCCTGAGGAGTCCCTCTCTGTGAGAGCGAACCGGCCGGTGGGAGGCAATTGGTGGCAGAAGGCGGTCCCGTAAGTACCCCGCCCTAAGCCATGGAGCGCTTTCAAGGTGGCCACCAACACCTTGAAGCGCACCCAGAAGTCCACCGGGAGCCAATGCAGCTCACGCAGGAGAGGCGTCACATGGGAGTGCCCCGTCGCTCCCAAAATCCCCCGCACGGCCGCATTCTGCACCAGTTGGAGCCTCCGGGTGCACCCCAAGGGGAGCCCCATGTGGAGAGCGTTACAGTAGTCCAGACGAGTAGTGATGAGAGCTTGAGTGACCGTGCATAAGGAGTCCCAATCTAGAAAGGGACGCAACTGGCGTTTAAGGCCAGCTGCCCTTCCTCCTGCTTATCTTCCATCCAGGATGCCCATCCAGGAAACACCCGTTTCAACATTTTGCCCCGACCGCAGCTGCTGAGTTCATAGCAAAGGTGAGCCGGGAAAACGTTTGATTCCTGGCCTTGAAAGTTCCTGTCCAAAAGACTGCGGTACCCACACTCTGGCATTTGATTTGGCCCCGTATCAAAGGAACAGGGTGTTACCTGCTGCCCAAATGGTACATCCCATGCTTTGTGTCCAAGGATCAGAGGCTCACGCAAGAACGTCTTGCAAGCTGTGATGGTCATGAGGGTGAATCATTAGCTTGGAGTCCTTGTGGGTGCCAGGAATATTGAAGTGCCCCTGGCTTGGACCTCTTGCTTGGCACCTGGGCACAGAATGCTACGGAGCCAGGAAACCCAGTGGGCAGGGAGAACATTGGGGCAATGAGGAGTAAGGCTGGTGTTTTTTGAAAGACAGAGCAGCTCAGAGAACATCCGAAGATGGAAGACAAAGTTTGAACAGAATAGCAGAGTTGGAAGGGACCTTGGAGATCTTCTAGCCCAACCTCGGGTCATGCTGGAGACCTTATGACATTCTGGACAAATCCGTCTCACTTCTCATCCAAGAAGCTTCTTCAGCTCTGAAGATCTGAAGAAGCTTCGTGAAATAAGAAACATCTTCAAAGAGAAAGAAGAAAGTCCAATTGCCTCTTGAAAAAAAAGTACCTTTGGGAACTCTTCTGAAAAGCTTAGAAAGAACTCGTAGATGATGGAGCGTCCACAAGCCCTAACTGCAAGTCGTTTCACTGCTTGGTTGTTCTCACTTGTCAGGAAATTCCTCCTTAGATCTACCTTGCTTCTCTCCTTGATGGGTTTCCATCTGTTGCTTCTTCTCGTGCTTTCTGGTGCTTTGGAAAATAAATTGACCCCCTCTTCTTTGGGGCAGCCCCTCAAATAATGGAAGACTGCTATCAAGTCACCCCTAGTCCTTCTTTTCATTAAACTAAGGTAAAGGTAAAGGTTCCCCTCGCACATACGTGCTAGTCGTTCCTGACTCTAGGGGGCAGTGCTCATCTCCGTTTCAAAGCCGAAGAGCCAATGCTGTCCGAAGACATCTCCGTGGTTATGTGGCCAGCATGACTCAATGCCAAAGGCGCATGGAACGCTGTGACCTTCCCACCAAAGGTGGTCCCTATTTTTCTACTCGCATTTTTTACCTGCTTTCGAACTGCTAGGTTGGCAGAAGCTGGGACAAGGAACGGGAGCTCACTCCGTTATGCAGATTACACTAGGGAGTCGAACCGCTGAACTGCCGACCTTTTGATCAACAAGCTCAGCGTCTTAGCCCCTGAGCCACCGCATCCCTTTGGGGCAGCCCCTCAAATACTGGCTGCTATCAAATCACCCCTAGTCCTTCTTTTCATTAAACTAGACCTACCTAATTCCAGCAACCGTTCTTCATACGTTTTATCCTCCAGTCCCCTCATCCTCTTGGTTGCTCTTCTCTGCACTCTTTCCAGAGTCTCAACATCTTTTTTTATATTGTGGGGCCAAAAGTGGATGCCGGATTCTAGGTGTGGCCTTCCCAAGGCTTTATAGAGTGGTGTTAAGACTTCACATGATCTTGATTCAATCCTTCTGTTGATGCAGCCGTTTGGGGCATCTATGTGCCGCCCTCTGCTTCTCACACGTGGCTGTGCAAAGGTGTATCAAAATCAGAGCTGCACACTTTCTTCAAGCTCCGACATTTGAGTCAGTACCATGATAGGTTCCCAGTGGCAAGCCAGAATTTAAACAAGGGAGGGTGGGGGCTGCCATTTAGGAGAAGCAAAACGAATACATAAATTAATTCTCCCGCTCAATTGATTGCACTTGGGGAATGGCACAGGCAATCTCGACGGCAGCATTCGCAACGAACGGTTACAGGGAGTCTTAGAATCCCATTTGTTTAGTGACCTTCCAAAGTTACAACGTCACTGGGAAAATTGATTTACTTACAACTGTCACAACATCTCCATGGTCCTATCGTCAAATTTGAGTGCCTAGCAACTGGTGTGTAGGTAGGAAGGAAGGAAGGAAGGAAGGAAGGAAGGAAGGAAATGAAATATAAAACGCAGCAGAAGGAAAAAGGAAAGAAAGGGGGAAAAGAGAAGTGGAAGAAAAATGCAAAGCCTTCTCTTTTGCGGAATGCAAGCAGACCAAAGGGCTTGCAAAATAGGAAAGAAGGAAGGGAGGGAGGGAGAGAGGGAGGGAGAGAAAGGAAGGAAGGAAGGAAGGAAGATGGAAGAAAGGAAGGGAAAGGAAGGAAGGAAGGAAGGGGAAGGAAGGAAGGAAGGAAGGGAAAGGAAGGATGGAAGGAAGGAAGATGGAAGAAAGGAAGATGGAAGAAAGGAAGGGAAAGGAAGGCAGGAAGGAAGGAAGAAAGAAAATCTAAAATGCAGCAGAAGAAAAACAAAAAAGAAAGGGAGAAAAGAGAAGTGGAAGAAAAATGCAAAACCTTCTCTTTTGGAGAAATCAAGCAGACCGAAGGGCTTGCAATGAATGAATGAATGAATGAATGAATCTAAAATCCAGCCGAAGGGAAACAGGAGAGAAAGCCAGGAAAGAGAATTGGAACTAAACGGCAGCATCCCTGCCACGCCAAGGCCCCTTCTCTGCTCCGAGCCAGGGGCACTCTTAACACGCTTGAGGAAGACGGTGCCAAGGGGCGTCTGCTGGAGCAAAGCAAAGGGGGAGAGAGCTGAGGGGGAGGGACAGCCCCACAGATGAGGGAGGGAGGGCCCTTTGGAGCTTCTGGAAAGAGGAGAGCAGAACAGATGGGGGGGAGGGAGGGGGGCCAAGTCGCCTAATCTCAGGGGGGGGGGGAGGCTCTGCACCAGTGTTGGATGACAAGAAGCGTGTTTGAAAACTCAGCCCTGCTTGGCTGGCATCCGGGGGGGGGGGAAGGGGGGGCAGGGTCATCTTGGGAGTCACCCACCCAGCCCATAAAGACCTAGATGACAAGTTTGGCTCCCAGGAGGAAGAGGAAGCTGTCAGCAGCAGACTTGATGGCCACGGGCCACGGGAAGGGAGGGGAAAGTGGATGGGTGGCTTTAGCGAGACTCAACTTCCACCTGCAAGCAACATTCTTTTTGCAGCTTTTGTAAGACATCGGTTGGTTGCTTTGCTGCAAAGGAATCTAGTCCAACAAAGAGAAGGACTAGGTGGGAATAGAATGGAATAGGAATAGAATAAGGAGAGGAGAGGAGAGGAGAGGAGAGGAGAGGAGAGGAGAGGAGAGGAGAGGAGGGAAGGGAAGGGAAGGGAAGGGAAGGGAAGGGAAGGGAAGAGAAGAGAAGAGAAGAGAAGAGAAGAGAAGAGAAGAGAAGAGA